>JAUBNQ010000023.1:20748421-20758928 GCA_032353495.1 Ctenopoma kingsleyae
CACACACACACACACACACACACACACACACACACAACTCCATCTCCATCCATTTACTTTCTGTTCACTGTCCATCTCTTTCTGTTTGCTCTCTGTGTGATGTCATGTGTAGAGGCAAAGTTCACATTTAGGGGTGTGTTAGGAAATGTTGCCTAACAATTCAATAAAGACCACCATAAGATCCGTCACTATATTAAAGAAACATTTATTATTCTAGGTGGCTTTGGCCGCGCGCATGCGCAAAAGCTTGCTGTCGCACCTTTTTTCTGTCTTCATATCACTAATTGGGCTTCCCGCAATAAAAAGCAAATTAAGGCAAACAGTTGCCATTTGGTGCAGAAACTGATAAGCTGCCTCCTTGGTATCGCCACTACAATGAATATGACTAATAAATAAGACGCAACACTGCTGTACGTTTGTGTTCAGGTCTTGTGTTCAGGGTCTTTTATCTAATCGACTGCATTTCAGCTTACCTGCTCAGGTTTGCGCTCAACGCGGTGCCGACGACACAAAGAAAACTCTGCCTATTTTCTATGTCCAAACGACATGTTCGCTGGTACTCTGGGGTCTCTTTCCTCTCCTTCTGTACCAAAGTAGGCACATTGGTTTGGAACATTCGCTGAAACATACTTGGTTGTTGATCTCCTAAGACTGACAAAGGGATTCTGCAAATGATGTCTGATGTTGCTGAAATGTGTTTGCAGTTTGTAATTTGGGAGGAGGGACAACGGTGTTCTGCCTTCGAGGCATTTCAAAGGCGGCTTATCATAGGCAGCTCGTCGTAAAGAAAACTCCTGGCATAAATAAAGGGTGAAGGGTGTGGCTGTTGAACAAGGTGATGCTTCTGTTCTGCAGAACAGGCTTTCTGCAAAGAAAAGGGCTGCAGAAATGCTTTTGCACAGAGACAGATACGGTTGTACACTACATTCAAGAATAAAACATTATTCTGATATAATTCAGTACATGGAGAAATACTGTGGGGAAAGAAGGCACACTTTCTACATCTCCTGAAGACTTCATTGTGTTATTCTATTATACAGGCTTCAGTAGATTATAAAACCCAGTAAAGTATTATTTCAGTATTAGTATATTCTTAATATATTTATTTAAAATAATATTAAATCCTAGCCATAATCTGATCTGTCTTCTTTTTATTAAAAAATGCATTTAATTAGTTCATGTAATACACTTTTATTCATTTATGATTTATATATTTCAGTAATAACTGTGTAATATCCTTTTAACATGAGTACTGTAGCTTTTATTCTAAACAGTGCTGTATTACTTTACTTCCTCTACTTCTTATCACTTCTAATAATCATAATAGTGAAACTCAGAGCCTCGAGGCACGACTTTTTTTTTAACAAGCGCCTGCAACCCTCGGAATTCGTTATGTAGTACTGTGGTTAGAAAAATGTAGTGCTCTGGATTTCAGACTTCATGCTAAATATGAATAAACAACAAAACGGAAAAAAACGTTTTACGTGTGAAATAACCCTAACCTACTCTGTAGACCACATAACATAAACAAATTTATCTGACAACCTGACACTCTCAAAAGACATAAAGTGGAAATTATCTGTTAAGGATGAAATACGTATTCGTATCAGAGTAATTCTGAAATAATAACAGTAATAATAATAATAATAATAATATATTTTTTGCTGTGTACAGTAGAGTGTACCACATAAACATATTGGATTGATATCCAATCAAATCAGCAAGAAAATATGACAGGCTTGAATCTCGACCAATAAAATAACTGTAAACATGCTGGAAGGGGCGGGGTCTAGCGTATTCTATGTCATCTACTGACGGAGCTTTGTTGTTCTTTCGGGACAGAAAGAAGGAGAAATGTTTGTGTTTTGGGATTATTGTAAACACCCCGGACTAAGCTAAGCTAACATGTGAGCTGGTTCGCTACAATCAAAATTCAGCAGCGTGTGGAGTTGAGCCGGTGTCGACTGGTGAAAGGTGCCGTATTTGTGGGGGGCAAATCTGCAGAGCAGTGAGTTAGCATTAGCCGCTACGGGAGGCTGTCCAGATCGGAGCGGAAGGAATTCCAGGCATCGGGAAGAAGGGGGAGAAACCTCTGCTGAGATGTTTCAAGCAAGTTGGAGAACACTTCATTTTACACTTCCACCTGGAAGCATGACACTATAGAATCGAAGTATGTGTTCGTTTGACTGATATAAGACTGAATGAGCAATTTATTTCGTGGTTTTGTAACTGTTAACGTAGCAGTTTAGCGAGTTAGCCACGTAGCTACGTAGATTTCAGCAGGAAGACATTTAAAATGGCGGAGGGTTGGCCCATTCCTTCGGCTCTTGTCTTCATGCTGTTGGGTCTGACTGCTTGGGCCCTTGAGTTGTGTCCTGTTCCGTGCTCGTGTTCAGAGGGACAAGATCAGGGACATATTCTGGACTGCAACAGAAAAAGGCTGTCGACGGCTCCCGCTGACCTACCTGATGGGATAACTCAAGTGTGAGTACACAACCACTTAGACGTACACTGATTTGTTGTTGAACACAAGGGTGCAAAATAACATACTAACTATCCCATTTAGATGTATTTTAGCCATTTGACCCTTACTTCTATGTGTTTTTATTTTGTTTAAGAATATATATAAAGTGCATATTCCCTCTTTTTTAAACATGCAAAAGTAAAAAGAACTATTAACACACCCAAACACATTTATCCCTCTTTCAGGATGGACAGACATGTCGTGTACAGAGAGACAACATTATAGAATACTATCAGAATGACAGCGTTGTATAATTATAGATTAGTTATTAGTATTATACAGAATATATCTTTCAACACATTAGAGTTTACACCGTACCACATGACATATATGTAGTTATAAATTCTCTAAAACTGTTTCAACAATCACAAACATCATAGCATATCCTTTGTGACTGTTGCTTTTAATGCTGGGCTGTTGTGTTGAAGTGCATTGTGGATTGGTGTACCTGAGTACAATGTGCAAAATTTGGTTACTTTGGAAAGGTGTAGTTTAATCCTTGATTCAGATGTGTTGGTCGCTACTCTTTATTATTTAATGTCATGTTTCAGCCGATGAGCCATGATAATGACACAAATAGCTTAAAACACAAAAATAACTTTCCATTGAATTTGATTCCAGCACCATGAATCACAATGAGCTGACTGCTCTTCCGTTTCTTGGAGATGTCTCCCCCAACATCACCTCATTGTCATTGTAAGTACAAGATCCTCTTTTCTCCAGTCACCACTAGAACAAATAGTAAAAATAAACTGTATACGCATATTACAACATATTTCAGACACTTCGTTTACGTAGTATTATCAATTCTGATTACTTGAATTCAGATTTTAAAACATTTGCCACAAATGATAGCATGTGTCATTTAGTGTTTTATTTTCTTTACTTGCTCCTCCCAAAGAAAAAAACTGACAGTGTTAAACAGTTTTTTTGACAATAATAATAAACAAGCTGCTGATACCTGTTAATGCCTTGTATATGTATATACTGCTACCAAAACATTAGATATACCATTATGCATTGTCTTTTGTTATCCAGCATAGTTTACAGCAACAGTAGTAGAGTCTTTTCTCACACTGATGTGCTTTGAGTTAACTATAAACATAACCTGTCTCAGTTAACAGTGTCCTTATGACTTTCAAGACTAATCCTGATTACGTGCTTTATATGATTCAGAGTCCACAATCGGATCTCAGAGGTATTGATGCATCAGCTGCATCCATACGTTTCCTTGGAAACTCTGGACCTGACATCCAACTCCATCTCAGAGCTCAAAGTTGGATCCTTCCCCTCTATGCAGCTGAAATATTTGTAAGCAAACACGGCTTATTTAAGCCATCTTCATTTAGCTTTTTGTTTTCATTAATAAAGGTAAGAACAAATTATTTACAAGAACAAAACTAGGTGTTAAGAGAGTGCACACATTTGCCATGCCTGTACAATATTGCAAATGTTTTAATAATACAAAATATCTGGGATCTAATTTAAAGTAATTACAAAGACATTTGTCTTAGCAGAAAATCACTTCACAGCTGTAGAATCAGTAATCACATGCAAGAGGGAAATTACTATGTATAAGACAACATAAAGATGAGATACCATTTCTGGCTGATCCAAGTATTAAAAATCACATATTGAAGCAACGTAGCACTAAACAGCGTGAGACCATTCATTTTAGTTTAATGCTAATCACAGAACTAAAGACACAGTAGACACAACTATGGAGGCAACATTATTCTGATTTTGGCTCTTATGTTTCTGCTCTTTTATCTCATAGGAATTTGAGTAATAACAAGATCAGCGTCCTTGAGCCTGGCTGCTTTGACAACATCTCCAGTTCCCTGCTGGTGCTGAAGCTGAACAGGAACAGATTAGCTGTACTGCCAACCAAAGTATTCAAACTTCCCTCACTTCAGTTACTGTGAGTATCCTGTGATGTGTTTTTTCTGGTGTAAAACTTTAGCAATTGATACTTGGCCGACAAATCCGTGGATTATAATTCTGTTGTAACAACTCTACTTATTTAAGTAGCTGTCTGAATGTACAAATTGGAACAAATTCCAGTAGCTCTGTTTTTCATAAACACAATTGAGAAAATATGCTTATTTCTATTGTAGTGAAATGAAACGTAACAAGATCAAGATAGTGGAAAGTTTGACATTCAAAGGGATGGACTCACTAAAGTCACTGAAGATGCAAAGGAATGGCATCACTAAGCTCATGGATGGGGCCTTTTTTGGACTTAACAGCATTGAAGAACTGTAAGTACAGTAATAAGCTGGATTAGATAGAGAAAACACAAAAACTAGTAAAAAAGACTTACAGCTTTTTCTGTGTTTTTTTGCAAAAACAAATTTCTGCTTCTGCCTGGAAACAAATGTTGTCCTCTTAGACAGTTATTTTATTTAACAGAAAAAGAAATCAATCAATGTAATCACGGATTGTTTTGTTAATGGCATCTTTTTCTTTCATCTGTGTCTCAGAGAGCTGGAGCACAACAACCTGACTGAGGTCAACAAAGGTTGGCTGTATGGCCTGCGCATGCTGCGTATCCTGCGGGTCAGCCAGAATGCTGTTGGTGTTATCCGACCAGATGCCTGGGAGTTTTGCCAAAAGCTGGAGGAATTGTGCGTGTGTTTGATTCATAACTAAAATCCCTACGTAGCTTAGAGTTCCCACTTTCTGTCTCCAGCCCCAGGCTCTGAATTTCATTCTGTGTACTCTGAGGAATTACTGTTATCTTGCTGCAGTACTGTGGAGTGTCTGGAGCTGATTCAGTGTTGTCTTGCCTCTGGTGGATATATTGTATACTGTGTTAACAATTTTGTGAAGACGTCTAAATTTGTAGTTTTATTGTTGAATGTGGAGTTATATTAACATACAGACTTGTACTGAATTAAGAGGTGGTTTGTACCAGTCTTTAACATACTTGTGGTTGTTTGTGCAGGGACTTGTCATTCAATCATCTGACTAGACTTGAGGAGACAGCTTTTCAAGGATTAGGCTTCTTGGAAAGCCTGAACCTGGGAGAAAATGCCATCAGCCATTTGGCAGAGGGAGTGTTCAGTGGCCTCGCAAGTCTGCGTACTCTGTAAGTGCTGCGCCTCAAAGAAATCTTTCAGAAATGAACTTTCTCCAACAACTGTGATGAAGCTAAGTATGCAAAAAATGGTATAACCTAGTCCTTACTTGTTCTTAGCTCTATGCATTCTCATGAAGGCTGCTGATTACAGTAGGTCTGTTTGTTTCACTCTTTCTATATAGTTCTAGTCGTTTGGTGAATACCTTTGCAGAATCTAAGTAGTTCTGAGAAGTAATTGTAGAATTTCATAGTATTTTACATCTGCATCCTCTACTCCCGTGTAGTCTGTTGCATTCTAATCCTGTTTGTCATTAATCATCTTTTTAATCTTTGATCAAATCACCCAGTGTGTTAATTTGCATTATGTTCTTTTTGTTTTGGTGTCCTGTTGCCATTCACTGTGGGCATCATGCTGAGTTCATCTGGAGTTTTTAAAGCACCGGGAATTAATTATATGCAAACACTTGTGAAATCAGATTTACAAATTGAATACTTTACCAAATGTAATTTAAGTGCTGTGTCTAAGCAATAAGTTATATTTTATTAATACAATACCGTAGACTGGTCTCTACACTTCTGTCGGTGTGGGTAGGGTAAGATTCTTCTTGTTCTGGGATTTGAGATTGTTTGCTTTTTAATATTTCATCAAGCAGGGATAAAGTAATATCAACATACAGTATGCTCACAAGGTATTTCATGGTCTACTGAGCACTGAACAAATAACACAGCAGCTTTGGCTTTGTCAGGGAGACTATTTGGGTGTTGAATTCCATTAAATATTATCCCCTATTGTTATTAAGTTAATGGGAGTCATCCATTACAATTACGTTGTCCTACATTCATGCACCCAATATCACTTACACAAAATACATGGGTTGGTTCAATTGTGGTAAAACCCAGCTGAATTTGCCTATTTTCAAGCACAACATTTGTGTGCTTCTGAGAAAATGCAGTGTAGCTAATGTCCAGAATATCGTCCTAATTAAGCAAGTATGTCTTCTTTATCATACATTTATCTGTGAGGCAAGAAGTGTCGAGAGGAGAGAAAGCTGTGAACTCATTATTTGCCACACTGAGCTCTAATAAAACCACTGAGCTGCAACAAGAAAGGGGTTGTATCTGGGAGGTTGATCATCATGGGAGCTTTCATGGGAGAGGGGAGTTGGACAGTGCCAAAGTCTTTTCAGAGGTGGCCAGGCATGAGGAAAGATAAACAAAAGAGCCCATGACCCATCATTGAAACACAAGGCCTCTCTGGGTTTCCAGTGGACCCATGCACTGTCCCAGTGCTAAACAGAGCCAATTAATTTCTCCTCATCAGAACAGCAGGGGCAGTGAACTGTGACACACTGTGGAAGTACTGTGTCTCAGATTGTTAGTCTCCTAACTGAGAGCCACTGCCACTGACAACCACAGTGGAGATAATCTGTCATCTCTGTGGACTTGGGCAGGAAAAGACTTTAGATGTCTGTATAGAATGTGTTTAATATCTGTGACTCTTTGTTTTTCAGAGATATCCGCAATAATGAAATCTCCTGGGCAATTGAGGACTCCATTGGTTTATTTGATGGGATGAAGAAGCTGAACACACTGTGAGAACACTCTACTTTGTAGATAAATAGATGTGACTATTGATAGGTCTGAATTTCATGTTCCAACTACATTTAATTCTGTATTAGTGTTATAACATCCTAATTTAGCCCTAACGAAAGCTGCTGAGACTGATTCCAGTGTGGAATAAAATGTTACTCAGCTTTTTTGGCAGCTGTTTGACTTAGTATTACATGAAATATTTTTATTTTCCAGAATCCTGCAGCGGAACAAAATCAAATCAATCACTAAGAAAGCATTTGAAGGCCTTGAAGAGTTGGAGCACCTGTGAGTAAAACCACTGCACAATCTGTTTTCTCCACGCAGCTATGCTTGTCTCAGTAGACTCTGTTATTGTCAAATGATTAAGGATAGCAGAAAGGTTTTATTACGTTGTTGTGAAACGGAAAGCCATTTTGATCGAATCACATCGTAGCTGTGTCCAATCCATATTTCTGTCCCTTCTGCAGGGACCTCAGCAAGAATGGCATCATGTCAATACATCCCGAGGCATTGTCCCATATGAAGCTCAAAGTATTGTGAGTAAACACAAAATGACCCTTAAGCACTCATAAGCACATTTGGAAGCTGGCTGTTCCCTGTCTTAATATTGTTTTTCAACTGATTTATCATTGTCGCCTTCATTAAAAAGAAATTAGAGTGAATAGGTAACATTGCAATTAAGTATCATAATTAGCACTTTTAATTGCCATTGTAGTCTGACAAAGAAAACCTCAACCACAGAACAGTGAAGTTGTTAACTTAAACTTCAGAATTGAACGAAACATGTAGCTTTACTGTTTTTATCTTTTAAATCCTGTTTTTCTGGTTGATATGAAAACATTCATTATTGCTGCATCGCTATTTTGAAGTCTTACCCAAACAATAAATTTATTAACTCTGTTCAACAAGTAAATATTACTGATTCAGTAGTTGCACCGTGTGTTTAGTTAGCACAGCTGTCTCCGCTGCCTATTAAGAAAGATTGTGGAAATGTTAAGTCTCCAGGCTTTTTAAGGTTTTGATCAACCCATTTTAGGATTAAGAAGTGGTTAACAAAATGCACCAGCAGCTGTCAAACCCAGAAAATGCATCATGACAGTAGCAGTCATATCCTCTTCTTAATTAGTCTGCTGCTTTAATAGAACATAGCACTATTTGCTTGATGAGTGGTTAAAGTAGCTTTGAGTGATAACCTAGTGGAACATATTGGCAACTCCCTTGTCACTAAAGTGTATTCTAGGGGAAAATATATTACAACAGGCTTCTGGAGGTGCTTTTTACAGCAATGAATCAAGTTCCTTGTCATCAGTACACTGGCTTATGACGTGAATAATGGTTATTCTTGTAAGACTATTAATTGAGTGATTTTATGTAGCTGTCTATCAGCTTGTTGTCTGTGTTATTTGTCTTTTTAGATATCTAGTGGGATTGTATATTTTATGTATCTAAACTGCAACAAAAATTGCCCCAGAGCAACATGAATGTTTTATAAACTCAGTGTTTATTTATAACTTACCTTTGGGATGTACAGGAACTAGACTTTTTCAACAGTAGATGTGTCAGAGACCCAACAGAGAACTGTTTTGATAGTAGATAACAGTTTTGATTGGGTAGATAACAGCTCTCTTTAAACAGCTGAGGTAAATTTATCATTCATTTCAAGTATGCAAAATCAGATGATAATGATTCCAAATATTGACGATCACTTATCTGACTGTCTGTCATGATTCCTTTTTTACTTTTCTGTTCTCAGTGTCCTAAACACGAGCAGCCTCCTGTGTGACTGCCACATGCAGTGGTTGGGACCTTGGCTGATCGATAACCAGTTCCAGGAGTCTGTCTCTGCTGTTTGTGCTCATCCCGCCAGTCTACTTGGCCACAGTGTTCAGTCCATCGGCCTGGAAGAGTTTGTTTGTGGTCTGTTCTTTTCATTTTTTTATTGTGCTCAGTCTGATCCATCATACAGGTATTCTTTATTCTCGGCACAGAACAGATATGGTGTTTGTTGGTATGACCCAGGAAAGTGCATTGCATTTTTATTTTATAGTGTTTGGAAACTGAAATGTACAGTGGATTATTGAAAGATATATTTCACAATAACTATATATTATTTAACTGTATTTGGTTCACAGAATTTAAAAACTTTAGCTCTAAGAACAGTTGCAAAATAGTCATAGATTTCACTTTAAGCACCATTTTGAATACTCGGCATGTGGTCTTCTTGTAAAAATGCAGATTAGTTAAAATGCAGAGGTTCACACATTCTGTTCTGGTTCCTCCACAGATGACTTCCCAAAGCCTCAGATCACAACTCATCCAGAGACATATGTGGCACTGCGGGGAAACAACGTGACTCTGAGCTGCATTGCATCCAGCAGCAGTGATTCACCAATGACCACAGCTTGGCGGAAGGATGGGGAGGTGCTGTATGATGCAGAAGTGCAAAACTATGCGCGGTACCAGGAAGGAGAGCTTATCTACACCACTGTGCTTCACCTCCTCAATGTCAACTTCACTGATGAGGGGCGGTACCAGTGTGTAGTCTCCAATCATTTTGGCTCCAATTACTCCAACCGAGCCAAGCTCACAGTCAATGGTGAGGATGCTTTCTTTTTTCCATAGGATGTGACTGATGATTGTCAGTGGGACTCTTAGGTTTTTCTGTTGCTCTGCGCTCTTCTTTCTTTAAGCTTTATGTCTATAGTTCTGGTACAGCTTATTTATCTTAGAGTTTATATGTCTTGTATATAGTTTTAATATGATTCGGTCTTTACTCAGTAGGCAGCTAGGATGGTGGTGCAGTAGGTAGGGCAATTGGCAATTGTTGCCAGTAGACTTCACTCACAACAACATAGAGAGAGCTGAAGACTGAGCTGGAAGTGCATTATTTCACAAGTGCTGCGCCAACAAGTTTGAAGGCTACTTTTAATAACTGCAAAGGAAATGTTGTGAGGGCTGTTAGTAGCACTGCAAATACAGATATAACAAACTTAATCAAGCACCTCCAAAAGCCTCATGCTAAAGAGCACGATGCAGAGTTCCTGCAGTTGAACAAAACAGAAGGAGACAATACAACTAAGAAGTTAACAGATTCACTGCAAAGACATGAGAAAGTTGTTCACTTGTTTTAAATTTCAGCTGCTATATTCTAAACTGTTTTCACATAAATATCTGTGAAGATTCTCAGTCATCCAGGTCATGGTTATCTCAAAAGAGGTTTTCTTTTTCCAGTAGCAGCTGGACTTGTTTTAGTTCCTTGACTACGTTTCACCCTTCCATTCCAGAGGGCTTTCTCAAGTCTGACTGAC
>JAUBNQ010000023.1:20759001-20769634 GCA_032353495.1 Ctenopoma kingsleyae
AGTGGGTGATAGATTATGTCTAAGGCCACCTCCTCTGTTTAACGAGGGTCGTTCAATCTTGCAGTAAACTGCTTCTCAGGAAAGCAATGTTTAAGTCAAGGGTGATGCCTTGATTGTCATCCACAAAGCAAGGTATACAGTTAATTAATTCAGCAATCGTATCAGCTCTGTATCAGGAATCAGTCGTTACAGAGTTCTGGTATCTGTATCAGAACTGAAAAAGTCAGACTGGTGTATCACTACCTAACATTAATTTGCTACTGTTTCATCCCAGCCTGACACAGGTGTGTCTCTACCTGTCGGTTCTTTATATTTCAGAGCTACCATCCTTTCTTAAGACTCCCATGGATCTGACAATCCGGACTGGGACTATGGCCAGGCTGGAGTGTGCTGCGGAAGGCCATCCATCACCCCAGATTGCTTGGCAGAAGGACGGAGGCACCGACTTCCCTGCTGCCCGAGAGCGCAGGATGCATGTGATGCCAGATGATGACATCTTCTTCATTGCTAATGTTAAGACAGAAGACATGGGAGTGTACAGCTGCACGGCTCAAAATGCAGCAGGCAGCCTGTCAGCAAACGCTACTCTCACCGTCCTGGGTGAGTCATCCACCTGATTAGAGAAGATACTACTGCTGTTTTTATTACTGGATCATTTCAGATGAGTCACTCTGATCGAATAGGCTACTTATGTATGTCTGTCACTTATAATACACTGTCTCTCATTACACATGCAGTTTTAATAAATGAATATATACATGTAAATCCTGTTAAATGTCACCCTTGAGAATACTAACATTTGTCTGGAACATGGCATATCTGTTCTTAATGAAATTAAATTGAGCCATGAACTGGTATGTGATCAGTGACTCAGCTAAATTGAAAGGCATTCACTATAAAGGAAGCATTTGTTATTCAAAAGATTACAAATTTGATGTAGTAGACCTCCATCTAAACAGTTTTGATACAAATGCCTCTGGGATCATTAGATTAAAAATCCATGAATCTTCTTCTCTTCCAGAAACTCCATCCTTCATGCGGCCACTGGAAGACAGAACAGTGGCTCGTGGTGAAACTGCTGTGCTTCAGTGTATTGCTGGAGGGAGCCCTGCTCCTCGACTCAACTGGACCAAAGATGACGGCCCTCTGGTGCTCACAGAGCGCCACTTCTTTGCTGCTGCCAACCAACTCCTTATTATTGTAGACGCTGGCCCTGCTGATGCTGGGAAATACACCTGCATCATGTCTAATACTTTGGGAACGGAGCGGGGCCACATCTATCTGAGCGTGTCGCCATCACCAAATTGTGATACTGGTGCAGGGTATGACCAGGATGGCTGGACCACTGTGGGCATTGTGGTAATTGTGGTGGTGTGCTGTGTAGTTGGAACCTCCCTGGTCTGGGTCATTGTTATTTATCACATGCGCAGGAAGAGCGAGGACTACAGTATAACCAACACAGGTAGAGATGGCTGTTTGGAAACCATGAGAAAATCTCTGGTCTGTCTTTCTTGAGAGGATAAGGCTATTTCAGAGAACTTGAGTCCTATTAACAAAATATGTCTCTGTCTGTTCCAGATGAGATAAACTTGCCAGCGGATATCCCCAGCTACCTGTCCTCCCAGGGTACTTTGTCAGAGCCTCAGGAAGGCTACAGTAACTCTGAGGCAGGCAGCCACCAGCAGCTCATGCCTCCGCTCTCCAATGGATACATCCACAGGGGCACTGATGGTGGGTGACCTTACTTTTATATCTGTAGAAATTCACCATCTCACATATTTAATTGATCATAATCAAAAAAAATATTATATTGTGATTTTGATCAACAAAATTTAGTTTATCATAGTCACAAGCTGCTTGTCATAATAGAACAGGTTTTACTTTTCGTATGTGATCTAAGCACCCAAGATTCTTATAGTAATCATCATCATCAGCTCGAAATTACGCTCCAAATCAACTCCCTTTGCAAATTAGGTGTATTGGCAAAATTTACAAACTTCCCCACTCTATGCAGTTAACGGGATTCAAGTCAGGTGACTATGACAGCCACTCTAGAAACTTCCGGGTTTTCTTTGGAAACCAAACCTTGGTGGACTTGGTGATATGCTTGGGATCAGTTTTTCAACTATCCCTGCCCTACCCACAGCTAATAACCTGGATCAGGCATGTTAGTCAATCAGAAGCTGGAAGATACCATCTCAAATGATGGTGGAGTGGGGGAAGACAAAGTGAATTGGTATATGGCAGGGTTGGCCAACCCTGGTCCTTGAGGGCCACGGTCCTGCTTGTTTTCCAGCCAGCCCTACATTTGCAGCTTCTGATTGGGGGAACATAATTTGATCCAGGGTAATCAGCAGTGGGAAGGGCAGAGATAGTTGGAAAAAAAGCTGGACAAGGCCTCTCAAGGCGCAGGGTTAGCCAGCCCTGGTAAATGGTATATTTAAATTGTTCTTGTTTGATTTGTTCATTGCAAACAGATCAAAGATTGTAAATTTTCCCAAAACACCTCATTTGCACTGTGGGCTGAATCATTTTTGAATGCAACTGTATCTGCTGTGTCTCTTGAAGCTTTAACCCAGTAAAACAGTCCTGTAATATCCCTTTTAATAATCATATCAAAATGTACAATATATTGTTCCTTGTCTTGTCAACTTTTAAAAGACAAAGGAAACTCTTGTATAGGATGGCATGTCTTTATGTTTTCATATAATGAGTTGGATTATGTCTACATGTTCACATGATCACAGTAACGCATATTATATTATCTTGATATGATAACAATTTTTGAAGATTTAAAGTGTGACACAGACCAATTATCATGTACATATTTCTCAGGTATGTGTTATGGAGACACGAATAGTGAGATGGAAACTGAGGGGAATGGCATGCTGCACTGCAGGATGGGTGCTCTGTTCACTGGCCGTAGTAGCTTCCACCCTGGGGAGCTCCATGATGGACTAGCTGGACTCCCAACAGGTTAGTGGCATCTACACCCAAGTTGTTGTGTTAATTGTATTTTTTAAGTATTTTTTTTTAAGTTAGGCTGAGAATCGTTTTGTATGCATTTTAGTGGTGAACTTCTGGTTTTCAGGATTTACCTATGGCATTTAGTAGGACTTCCTGCAACCCAGATTATTTTATTCATCTGTCTAAAAACAACAGCCAGACACACAACTTCACTGGGTGACATGTTTCCTATATTTTCATAGATCGTGTGAAAATGCTTGGTTGAAAAGTTGTTAAAAATTTAACCCAAATTTTCCCAAAACTTCTTCCAGCAGTCTGAAATAATCTGAAATGGGAATGCACAAGATCTCCTTTGTTTTGGTGATTGGGACTATAATGGGACATTACCTTTTTAAAAAAAATTATTTTATTTTATTTTTATTTATTTATTTTTTTAACAATTTATCGACTCAGTGATTTGGAATGAGGAAACAAGTCACCCAGTGGGCTGATGTGTTTTGAATCGTTTTTGGACAATGGAGGTCTACAGCCCAGATGAATAAGCTAATCTATGTTGCAGACTAATGGATGGGTAGAGGCAATTCATTCTTGCTTGATCTGGGATTTCAGCTGCGCAGTTTGGAGCCTTCTTTGTTGTGATTTTCATTTCATTTTGCACCATGCATGTTTGCAATGGGTGACAGGTCTGGACTGCAGGCAGGCTTATTTAGCACCTGGACCGTCTAACTATGGAGCCATGCTATTGTGATATGTGCAAAATGTGGTATAGCATTGTTTTGCTGAAATAAGCCCTAAGGCCTTCTCTGAGAAAGACATCTGGTTGGCAGCACATGTTGCTCCAAAACCAGTATATACTGTTCAGTATTAATGACGCTTTCACAGATGTGCAGGTTAGCTTTGCCCTGTGCACTAATGCAACACCATACCATCACAGATCCTGGATTTTATGGTCATTTGTTGAGTTGTTGTTAGAATAATCATTAACACTCACTAATGTGCTAGTGCACTTAAGAGACCTTTTCCCAACTGCTATCAAGAAAAATCACACTGACCAAATCTTTAAATGGAACAAACAACAGTAAAGCAACATGTGTCAAGATGCTTGTCATCTCTTACCAGGTGGCGCAGGTCCACTGGTCATCTGTTCTGACTGCTATGATAATGCCAACATCTACTCCCGTACACGGGAGTATTGCCCCTACACCTATCTCGAAGAGGATGACCCACTGGACAGGACTTTACCAGGTCTGAGGGAGAGCTTCAGCGAGCATGCCCAGCACCCGGACACAGCACTGGAGACCCTCATTAGCAACCATGACTCCTCAGTGTTTCTCACCTCACATGACAAACGGTTGAGCAGCCATACGCCACCGGAGCACTGTGCTAAAGGTGAGACTATTACAGTTTTACCTTAGAGAAACATGATGAGATGTTCAAGATGCAAACCGTCATGTCCTAGCTAAAGAGAAACAAAACAGCAAAAAGTAGTACACATTTTGCAAAGTAATATTTCATAATTCTTCTTTATAAATTACTTAAACAATAAATCATATTAAAATAATTTTTGGTTAAGTTTCTGTTAATTGAATAATGGTTAAAACCTTTCAGCAATACAAAGAATGTGGTTGGCAATCAGTTAATGGAGGATGAAATGTAGCTCTAATTATTGTCCCTTTTTCCATCTTTGCAGACTCAGTTTGTAGGTCATTCTGGGGAGAAGAGGAAGATCCATCCTTAAAACCTCAACTGGGACTGTCCCAGCATCCAGTGACTCCACACAGGACACCTCTTCTGACTTCGACTACTGACAGTGTAGAGCGACAGAGTGAAGCAGAGGTGGACTGTTTACCCAGTCAACGCACACAGCACCACAGAAGTGCCTCTACTAGGACTAACCCTCAGGAGCATCCTGCTCCCACATAGGTCCTAATACTCCACCCACATTTTGCCTCTAGCTCCTTATTGCTGCACCACTCCCCCTCTTCACCCACTACCTCCAAAGAGACTCCTCACATTCTGCCAAAGATGCTCTCTTGTATGTTTACATTCCCCTTTCACTCAAGAGGACATGCAAACGTTATCCACTGTGGAAAGACTGCTGTGTCAGGCTGGAAAAATGGACCTGTGATTAAAGTGACCTCCTATTTAACAGCACCACCTCTGCAGGAACCTTATCTCCCACATCGTTCACTCTTCTTTGTTGTCTTTCCAGAGAAATCTATGAATGTATGCTTTAAAGAGCCATGCCAGGTGCTGCCGTAAGAGAACGCCAACACATGGTCATGTCTCCACAAGCTCTCTCCTTCGTCCCTGCTGCTGTGGGACTGAAATTGTATGTCAGTGCTAAACATACCGGCAGTTTTGTCTCCTCCTTCCTGGTACAGACACCTGTTGGAGAAGCCTATATGACATTGGTAGAAATTGCAAATCACCTCTTCTCAAGTGTGGAAAAATGGGTTTAAACAGGGGACAAGTGTAGTTCCATGACCAGCAGATTGTGGTGTTTAATCTAAAAGAACCTTCAACGTACGTCCCACTTTCCCACAGCTGACTCTAAACTATGCTATCTGGTATCCTAATTGCTAATTCCCAAATTGCAGAGACAGTGACACCAAAATTTGGTGTCTATTATGAATACATATGAATATATCCTATATCATCTCTATCTGATTTTGTTTTTGTCCTATGTCAAAAACAATCATTAATTCATTGATCTTTTTTGTCTCGTACAGATAAGCAGCTTGGGGAGAATTCAGTTCTTTGCACATATGACAATCATAGTTTTGCTGGCTATTTTTTAATGGTTGTGTATTTGATGGCCTTTTCAACAAGCATTCTCAGTAACCTCAATCAGGTGACTTTATAGTTTATATATACGGTATGCACTGATTTATTTTTACTTATCATGTCTTACAAGCACTTAATTTAATGGTGGTAATCTTTATTATGCAGTGTGCATGTCGTTTTACATTGTGGGGATCATCACAGTTTTATTCTCTGAAAGTTCACAATCCTTCTGTAGATATTGATTAAACATAGGTTTTCACTTGGGACTGTGAAAAATGAGAATGTATTGTATTATTTTATGTATGTATGTGTACATAAGACTAGTTATGTATTGAATTCAATGTCCTACTAGTCTGTCTGCAAGGAGGTTTGAGATGTAAGCTGCAGTAACTTTAAAAACATGAATCTTATTTATTTTAAGCCCTTAAAGCCCCAGTGCTGTCCAGACATTTGTACGTGTTGGTTCAGGATCACAATGAAAGCGTCTCTTATAACATTACTTTGAGGATTCGAAAATGACTCTCGTATTAGAAATTGTGGTCTTGATTCATCAGATTTGATCCCATGTGTTGTATTGAAAAGCAATCCCCTTTATTATTGCACTTCATAGAAGCTCATGTGATTGTCTTTGTTTTTGACCATCTGAACTTCTGTGTGCTTGGCATATTTACCGATTTACTGTTTATTTGGTACGTCTGGCTACAGCTAATGCAGTCTAATAACACAGTTCTGTAACATCATTGTAATCCTTCTTTCATTCAGTTGAATCTTATTCACCCTGTTTATGAGGTCAGGCTAAAGAACACACCTCTGTACAATGCAACAGTCGTGCAGCGTCACAAAGTGCAGTCACAAATTAACTGCAAACCTGAATCAAAACCTCTTTGAAACATTATGACTTTCATTAAAGTATTATTTACTGCCGAACTTTTGCAGTAGACTGTGTTGTCAGCTGAGTCAATGAATGCGTGTATGTCGCAGTCATTCTTTATTGGTTTGTCTGACAACACACTATTTCCCATATTGACAGGTTGCTTTTTTTTGTGATTTCCTGTTATGGTAATCGTCATTGCTACACGCTGCTTTTATTTTTGACCCTTTTGTAGTGTTACACTGAGTGTTAGGGTGCTAATTCAGTAATTCTTAAAAGTTAATCCACAGTGCAGAGTGTGACGGTGTAGCGCTGTGCTTCATTTTCCATTTAATGTCACAAAGACATAGAAAGAAATCATTGTTAGTTTTTAAACAATAATTACTCTTCACTGTATGTGTTCAGTCTGAAATAGTCTCAGTGGTACATGCATGTCATTCTTGCACTCTCCTTTGGTTGTAACTTGTTTTTTTAATTTGACAAGTCATGTTTAGCTTTTAATTATCAAATTGGCACATTCCAAGCCTGTTCCTCTGAGTATGATAAAGACCAAGTGGTATTGTTTTCCAAGCCAAGACTAAAAGCAACTTGTTTTTTCTGAGTTTTTCTGTGTGCTGACACACGCCTTGATGTTTATTGAGGTGTTCTAACTGTTGGCCAAGGGCAATTTTATGCCCCTCCCAAGTGATATAGAAATTTAAATGAAAACGTGCAGTGATAAGTCATCCTAATGGAGCTACATGTCCCAGGGGGAATACATCGATCCAATGTTCAATATTTTCTGCCAGCACAGCATAACATAATGTTCATTTCTTTTGTTTTATTCTCTGAAATGTCCTTATGACTTTATACCAAAGTTTAGCAGTAACTGCTCTGGAAATATCCAATGCTGCTTCTTTTGTGTTGTTGAAATTTATCATTTTGTTTTCTGTACATTCTGTAAAGCATGTCTAAAGAGTCTTTTTTTTTTGTTACATAGCCATTACTCAAATATTAAAAAATGATTCTAATAATTTGCTTTGAATGTTGAATATCTATCTCAACAGTTCCCTTAGGTAGAAATGGGATTCTTTTCCATTATTGGTTTAAACAGTTTTCTGATTAGTTGCTTTGTATCTTAAATTTCAAAAGGCTTATTACAGTTTCATTTGGACAAAGGTGACATATTTAAGTTGTTTGGTTTGTGCTGCCAACAGTCAAAAGTACATTTACACTGGTATATATCAAAGTAAGGCAGAAAATGCTCATATTATTGAAGATGGAACATGCAAATTTTGACATTTATGCTTGAAAAATGATTGAAATGTTTGCCCGGGCATGTAATTTATTAATCAAGTAACAGTTTGAGGTGTCTGTTTTTACTGACAGCAGAGGGGCTGTAAGAAAAAGGGAAAATGTTCTTGAAGGATTTAATTTAGGTTACGTGTAATTCTAGGCTGATTTCTGGGCACACAATGTAATAATTTAAAAGGCCAAGTCATCTGTAATCTGGATTTAGTCATATCAAGCCAACATAAAGCCAGCTAATATCAGCCTTAAAACAGTGAGTCCGTCAGCACACTTGATACTAAGAAAAAAAATTTCTCCCTACATAAATCCAGTTGAATCCAAGGAAACACTGGATGTGAGGTGAATCTGAGTGCTTCAGTTTGTTTGCCTCTTCGCTTGACTCTAAAGTCTCCATCAAAGACATGATAGAATTGTTAATCATCCTCTACAAGCTGATGAATTATTCAGCACAATGTCCAAGGTGGAAACTCTGTATTTAAACACAGACTTTGGACTAATGCATCACACCAAGAGAACAGAAACCGCTGCTTCGTTATAGATGCCACAGAAGGTGTGTTCCCTGCATCCAGTTCTAAAGTTAATTAACTCAACTGCATTTGTGTTGACATATGACTGCTGTGTGAGTCAACATGTCCAAATTATCAAAATCTGTCAGGCTGTTTCGGAGATGTTTTGGCAAAAACAAGCTGTGCATCATTTCTAACATGCTGTGAAACACGACTGCATGTCCCCGGAGATAAAGTGACATTTACAAAGTTGAATTCACTTCCAAAGCTGCATTTAAACACCGCTGCACGCTGCTATACATCAACTTGAATTTTTGATTACACTGTGGCCAATTTTATCTCATAAACAGTTTGATACTGACGCAAGTTTATGCATAAGCTCATGTTAGACTTGTGCTCAGGTCATGAAATGTAAGTGGGAGTAGGCTGCAGTTTCCCTCTGAATAAAATGCACAGCTCTACCCTACTGTGTGCTTGAACAGTTTAAAGAGAAAGAAATGCATTTTTTGTAGCTCATAAACACTCAGTAAACAGTGCAGTAGGTATGGGCCTAATGATAAAACCAATTTAATCGCTGTCTTAAAGATCATGCGTGGATCAATGTGGCTGAGTGCAGCCAAGCGTGTTGATGTGGAGGTAAGTAATCAAAGACCTCAGGCTCAGGGACGGATAACAAGAGCAGTAAGTTGTGTGAAGTGCATTGATGATGTCAGTAGGTGGCGCTGTGGAGACATTAAAATGATCACCTTGGATTTCCTCCCCAAGTATAGTTACCTAACTCTATACAAATGAATTGTCCCGTTGGGTGCAATTTGTTTTGTAAGTTTAATATTAGGATTATCTGTGTATTCTTATAGTTTGTTTGTCTTTCTTATTTTTTTTTTTTACACTCCATCCCAGTTAGTATGCAACAAGAGTCACCTAAATGTAAAAAAATATATATATAAATAAACATTGCAGTCATAGCTACATTTCATTTCATCAAAGGTGACAGTAAGTTACCGTGAACGTAAGCGGACTGGTTGTTATTTTCCTTTAGTACCACAGCACACCGGATGATGGAGCCAGCTCGAGTGTCTAGAAAACACTGATGTTACTGAGCGTAAAAGGGGCGTTTCGGAGCTCGGCAACATCTCTTTTGGCGGTGCCAGGTGTGTTCAAACCTGTAGCAGACAACCGCTCACAGATGTCTCTCAGATCAGTCATCGTGGGCTGGATTTAAACCGCCTACCCGTGATAAACCGCCTACCCGTGATCCCCGCTGCGCGTCTATTTCGAGCCCGGCCACAGGTATGAGGGATTTCTCGTTGACGCACTACATTTCAGCGACAGACACTCCACAACCTACCGCCCAGTGAGTAAAATACGCTCTGTTTACATTTTGTTTTGAATACTTGGCACCGGGAGGCTCTTCCAGTGACGAAGAAAAGCGCACTTACGGTTCCAGAGTAGCGATGGAGAGCTTCAAACCTTCATTATTCCTCTTTTGACCATATCGCTGCTATCAACTCTCCTGTTTTACGCACAAGGAGCGTTTGGGATTATTGCAACCTAGGCAACTGTGCGCACACTGGAGCGTAAAACCCTGGGATGACAGATCTCAGCGGAGGATTCACGGGTGAAAATCAGCCTCATAAATGTCAAGAAGATGAAATCCCCAGCAGGTCGGGAGAATAACTCAGGAGGGTTTATTAGGCCGCGCCACTTCGCGCACATTTAACAACCGCAACAACCGAGGCGACTACAACCAGTTAGATCGTTAGTTCTTCGAAAAGGGAGTAGCCATGTCCAGAACACTGAAGAAGAAGAAACACTGGTCCAGTAAAGTGGTGGAGTGCACGGTGTCATGGGGGAACCTGGGGGACTTTGGCTCTGTGGTGGAGATCCTGGGAGGAGCAGAACTGGGACAGTTTCCCTACCTGGGTCAGATGAAGCTGGACGTGCTGGTGTGTCATGTCGGGAAGCTCCCCTACTACGGGGACGTTTTGCTGGAGGTGAACGGGACGCCTGTCAGTGGACTTACAAACCGTGACACCCTGGCTGTCATACGACACTTTCGGGAGCCGATTCGCTTGAGGACGGTCAAACCAGGTGCGTCCCCAGCTTTTTGTTTTCACCGCTGCTGCTGCTGCTGCTGCTGCTCTGTCACCTGAGCTCTGTTCATAAGATGAGCGTTTCTAAAATGTGGCTTACACTAAACACAGCAACCCTC
>JAUBNQ010000023.1:20774984-20790614 GCA_032353495.1 Ctenopoma kingsleyae
ACACACACACACACACACACACACACACACACACACACACACACACACACAATGGAATGGATCTAAATGTCCACTGTACAAAATTGTCCATCTTGACATTTAATTTAAATTGAAACTGAGACTTAAAATTTTATTTCCTCACTGCCTCACTGGTTGCTATCCTAAAAGGAAATTTGGTGACCAGAAAGCCTGCAGAAAAATTAAAATATGCTGTTGGTGGGGGAACTAGCAAACCAGATTCAAATCAAAGACAGTGGTGATACAGATTTTTATCTCTACTATATTGTAAACTTCATATAAAGTTGCATTAGCTGAATTGTAAGATGGAAAACATACATATAAATGAATAACTTACTATGCAATACTACAGTCTCCCTATAATGTTACTGCAAAGCAGAGAAGTAGCTTCATAGTAGAGAGTCCACTCTTTTTATGCCATGCAGTGTGTTTGTGGAGGTGGAGAAGTGGAGGAAGATAGGAGGAGGCCGAATGCAACTACAAAACAAACAAGCGTAAAGTTGCTCCCAAGTCCTCAGTAATTCATCCATACTAGAGCCAGTACTTCATTGATGAAGATACTTCATTGATGTGTGCATGGCAACTGGAGTAAAGCAGAATGCTGCAGTCAAAAAGCAAAGCATACCTCCCAGTCCCCAGCACTCTCTCATTATTCCCACTTTAATCAAATTGCCTCTGCTCTTGTCTCACACTCCTGCAGCACCTGCAACAATCACAACGTAAACAGCATGCCTGATGAGATAGTTTGGAGTTGGAGCCGTTCTTTTTGAGATTGATGAGAAGTGTGTTTCACAATGATTGCGTGGTAGATGTGAAATGCACGTGCAGTTCTACTTTACAGATGTCGATCTGGCTTATATTCAGTGGTCCACAGTACAGGCGGGTAAAACAGCTGATAAACCATGATCTCTTTCAGTAATCAACAACAAGATCAAATGTGGAGCTTTTTTGACCATGCAAGGAGAAAGTAGCAGTAGAATTGTAAACCTTGATTTTGGCTTGGCGTCATGAATGTCTTTGTCACGACTGGTCAGGACTCAGGGCACGTTACTGGTGTCAAATACCCTGGATGTTGAGAGTGGTGGGCACATGTAGGTATTGCTTATAGAAACTTCCAGTAGCATTGTTCATACGACTGTAAAGCATTCAAATTGCATTTGGGTGTTTACAGTACGTATAATTCTCTGTGGAATTTATTTTTTTCATCAGTGGAAGGTTCTTGGGGAATTTCGCTCCTCTGTGCCTTCAGTGCCTGTTCCAATTAAAGAGCCTGTTGTCGTCTTAATCACCTGTTAGCACTCACACTGCGATATAATGACTAATTCTAATCCTGGCCCAGAACATATGTATTTATTAAGAGGGTCATAAAATCATCTGCAATATTTTAGATGTATATCACTATAACAGTGGAGGAGAATTAGAAGTTGCGGGTGAATAGCAGAGGAGTAATAGGTATCGAAAGTGGCTATTTTTGCTTTGACCTGCATGCTATCTGCCCTCATTACCCACTGTTCCTTCTGCCTGTATTGTGAAGAATTGTGCTGTTCTCTGCTTGTATCTGCCCAACACTATGATGGGATATTCTCTACCTGGCTTATTTTCTACCTGTGGTAAAAACCATCATTTGTCACTCTTTTCTAAATGTATTATACAGTATATCTGTATCCAGACGGAAAATGTCCAGATACTTGTCGTTACCTGGAAGTGTCACAAAAATGGATTTAGTCTTATCATTTCATCCCCTGGAACCTGCAGAAACCCCTATATACGTAATCGTCAAAATAGGATCATAAAGAGCTCAAAATCCCCAAAAGTTGTTTATATGGGATATAGCTACAATCCAAAAAATACGAGTGTTTATCTTTAGTGTGATTTTTTTTTTTTTCCCAGCTTTTTTCTGTTGCCTTGATCCCCAGACTGCATCAGTCATATCCTGTAAATGTGAAACTGTTGGGTAGAAAAAAAAACAAAACAAAGGGCTGGACCTGAATGTTGTGTAGGTCGTCTTTTGTTCGAGCATTGTCTCTGTCAGTGTCTGGAAGCAGATTGGAGGGGACGGCTGGTGAGGAGTCACTCCTCGGTCTGAGAGCCTTGTTTATTTTACCAGAGGCACAGCAGCCATACGGTGGCTGACTGACCCAGCACTGTCGTGAAAGACGTTATCTTTATGCAAAGATGATTGCTACACACCATAGTCCCTACACTTCACTTCAGCTGCATTCAGTGATTGCACATTTGGCCAGCGTTTCACTTCCCACTTTCCTATTATCCAGATGTGCATTATCCTCCAACTGGTGTTTATCACTGCAAGATAGGGGCTCAGGTCACCTCTAGACAGCTCACAGGTAATGGGCCTTGACATCTGAATTAGTCTGCTCTTTCAAAGGGTGATTAGCAAGCAGCTTAGGATTCTGGTGGGATGTTGATAGGCAGACATAAACAGGCCGGGGCGATGGGTTGGTGGGTGCTGTCTCTTTGTGGTTCATGATGGGAGGCTTGCCAGTAATACGGCTCATCATGAAGTGGTCACGGTGTGGTTTTGCAGATGACAGGGGGTGGGATGGAGTGGGTGACTGGGGGCAGTGTGATTATGCGTTTGCGCTGGTGATTTTCCCACTTGAGGTGTATAATTTTCATTTGCTGGTACCGCAGTGTGAACAGCGAACCAAGCTGCTGCCCCCATAACCTTTATGAATAGCAAATCTTCCAAAATCCTTTTCCTGTTTCTGTGTCTTGGTTGTGCGACTGGCTGGCCCAGCTGTTACGCTCATCTCTTCCCTAGCTCTTTTATTATTCCTTGGCTGTGTGATTCGCTGTGTGCTTGTGGCGGCAGGGGAACGGCTGGCTTTGTAGAATCTTAATAGCGGTGAACTAGCGCCAAGCTTTCCATTCGCCGTTTGCTGGAGGCGTGTGACTGAATGCCAATGAGACATTAGGGTTGAGGCAGGATGGATCAGGCCAGGACATGGCAGGCAAGATCTGAGTGGCTGTAGAGCCCCTTACCAGGTGAGGAGCCCATGTCTGCTCCCAGAGGCTGCACAACAAGGACATTTTGTGTCTCAGGGTTATCTCAGCACACCTAATCATCAGGATGCACCGACTCTTGTGCTTCTCTGTCAAGAGGGAGATAATCTAAGTGCATTCAGTTAGGGCTTTGATTTTGCACTGCTTCCTCTGTAATATACAGTCCCAGAAAGTGAGGCTGCTAGATTAGAGCTGTTAGATTCTGATTCAGTAATGATACAGAGATAAATGGCATTGAAGCTGGGAACACAGCTCTCTTCTCTTTTTCCCTTTGGTCAAGCTGGGTGGTACAATATAATGATATTTTTGTTTAATTTCTGTAGACGAAGCCGATGATTATTGGCTTTTTCTGTTGAAAATGTGAGTGTGATGACTTTTTTGTCATAACACTCTACTGCAGCCTCTGTTCAAATATATTCTCTCATTTAGTTATCACCACAAATGTTTTAATTTTACTTCTGTGTAATTTTCTGATGACAACCCTGCTGTGGTTATGCAGAATAACTTTTTCATATATTCTCCAGCATTGCTGTTTGCTTGCGCTGCAGTAAATACCCTGTACAAACTACAGAGGCTTGGCTGTGCATGTTATGTCACATTGTGAACAATGCAGACAGTGCAGGATGTTGACAATTATAGATGACCTCTTAGTGTAGCCTACTATAAAGGGCATTTTGTAATCTTTTACATACATGCACATTTATAGTCTTACTACAGTTATGAGGAACTAATCTGAGCCTAATTTTAACCATAACCCTAGAACCAAGTCTTAACCCTCGAACTGCCATTTAAAGTTGTCAGGCCTAAATGTCCTCACAACGATGGTATAGAACAAAAATTTGTCCGCACAACCGTAGAAAGACGTGTGCACACTCACACATCAGCACGTTAATCTGTCTCTTTCACAGCCTGCACATGGTTCTCCACATGACGCAGATGTTTCTAACAGTGGGATGGAATGATGGGTGTATGCAGAAGCCCCAGTCACCCAGTCACTGCCTAATCTGATTACAGACGGCTTCACACAGTCGTCCCGACTGATGAAGGGTGGGCGTCAGGGAAAGGACAGATGGACGAACCATGGTTGTTAACAGCTGTGGTTAACTCTGTTGTGTAATATACAGTGGTAGAGCTCAGAAAGTGGAAGACATGATAGCATTCCACTGTATTATATTGTAATACTAGAGCTGTAACTGTTTTGAATAATTTATATTATTATTAAGAATTAATCCAATGTAGAAGTCATGCTTGCATCTATCTGTTTGCTGTATATCCAAATATATTGTTAAGTTCAAGAGCTTACAGCGGTTGAAGTCTTAATAGTTTCTCGTGCATTACTGATTTACATTTGGTATAATAATACTGACATTAATGTTACTTCCATTGTAGAATACAGAGTAAAACAGGGAATATTATCAAGTATGTTTGTCAGTTCACATTTAGCACCATTGATTAATTAAACTAAACAAAATGAAAATATGATTCATTAGGTTTTTCAGACAATCTTTGCAGCAGTACGTAAGAGCAGGAACCAGAGCGGAGTTGTGGCAGCTGGTGCTGGAGGAGCTCTCTGTCACATATGCAGGGTTCCAAAAAAAAACACTGAAGGGAGAAAATTTAAGACTATTTTCTATTCAATTTTAGTCATAAATGTAAAAGACACATTTAGAATTTAAGTAGTGGAGTACCATACCACATCGATAATGATATAAACAATTCATGTAGGCGTTTAAGTTGCATTGGAAATTTGTGGCTGTCTCTTAAACCATGTGCTGCTACACACACACACAGTAAAAAAATGTAGCTGGATGGATCCAACACTCCCCGTGCAATAAAGCTGTCTATTTTAAAAACTAGCAATACCACAGCTGTAATCCTGCAACACCTCCTGCTACTGCTGCTGATCATGTACTATTTCAGGTCACCTGCCAACTGTTCAATCACGTCAGCAACGCTGCTTTGGTTTTTTTAAAACCTTAAATTTACTCTCAGAACTTTGGGTGGCATGATAGCTCAGTGGATAGAGCAGTTGTCTTCAAAGCTGAGGGTGAGCGGTTCGATTCCCAGTCCTGGCAGGCTACATGTTGAGGTGTCCTTGGACAAGGCACAGATACCCTGTAGTACTGCTGACACAGGTCTAGCAGCTGTCCAAACAACAATTTCCCCAAGGGGATCAATAAAGTATCAATTATAAAACCAGAAGCAGGAATTTCCTGTCCTGCTGTTGGCAAAGTGCAATCACAGTGTGTTTTCCCACAGGGTTCATTCCTTTGAGAGTGGAGATACTGGAAATTACTGCTACACTTCATTGAAAAAAATTAAACATATTTGCTGCTCATGCTAATATACACGATGTTCATCCAGTGACTGTGTGCTTTACAATATCAGTTAGCTAACATTGCAAGGTTGGTAGCTTTTTATTCCTCTGTCACAGATGCCATGTCATTGCTGTCTGCTAATTTCTTCTTATGCTGCCAGCAAAGTGCAGTTCATTTTCACTAATAGTAATTATGAATTAATTTCTTGAAGCGGCTTATCTAATTTTATTGTTTGTAATTTAGCATGTGTATTATGATGCTTTCATGCTGTTAATTTAGTTAGTAATGAAACAGACATACTCCTCTGTATGTGTGATTGAGTATTCTGAATGTTGAGGGCTGAATTTGTTTTAAGGCATATTTCTTCCTTGATTATTATTGTGTTTCGGGGGCTTATTGTTTTCTGGCAAACGCTGGTCTGTCCCAATTCAACCTCTCCTGCAGAACTTCTTCCTAAAAGGTACTTAGATTAATATCAGATTTTGCTTTCAAGGTTGAGTTCGATTCCCTGCTGCCCATTTAAAATGCAGTGTTAAACTGTGATTCATTTCTTATGTATGAAGCATTCATTCAGTGTTGGTAAGCTACAGTGATGAACTTTATTAGAATTTTTGTTCAGCTTATTGGTTTGAAAGTAAATTTCTTTCATGAAGTCGAGTTCATATCGTCGTCATGATGCAGCTCAGAACACTTGTTTCTTAATTGATTCAAACAACATGACACTACTGAAAATTGCACACTGCAGGTGGCACATATATAAATATTATGCAACAAAAAACTGTCATTAGCTCTTCCAGTTCTTATTATATCTCTAGTTGAGGATGGTTAAAGCTTTCTTGCTGTGTTTAAGCTAAGACTTTTAGCAACAATGAATCCTGGGACTGACACTATCCTGAGCTCTGCATTTCTGACTTATTTAAACTCATAAATATGAAGGACGCTTTCCCAAAGTGGCTTTTATAAATAATGATGTAGCAGTGACTAAGCCTACGCATGTCCAGAGAAGCAGACTGGCCTTAACATGCAAGGTACAATGATGAGTCAGGTATTTACAATTTTCTGAAAACTGTCTCAAGGCATCACAAAGGCTGACATCCAGAGGATCTGAGCTGATGCAGACAAATTCCCATAATCAAGTAAAACAGGTTTAAAAAAGCCACAGTATTTATTTGTTCCTATAGACTGAACATAAAAGAAACCAACATAAAAGTTTGTTTCTAAGCTAAAACCCTGTAACAAGCCTTTGAAAAAGTTTTCATACTGTGTATTAAAAGAAAGACACTCTTCAATTAAAATTCAGTTTGACACCAGACTGCTGCTGTTTCCCTTTTGTCAGTTTACAATATGCGAGAGCTTTGAAGACTTGTTTCTCACCCTGGAATACATCTGAATTTCAAACAAGTGTGAGATCATATAGCTGCAATTGCAGTAAACCTAAAATGTCAGTGGTGTTCAATCATTGTGAATGCAGGTAGTGATGTCAGCATCACCTATCGCTAAATTAAAACGTGTCTATGCTCATGAGCAGGTGTTGCTGACAGGTTTTTATCCTGGCTGCAAAAGTGACTAATAAATTTAGTAATCAAACAATTTTCTCTGTCAACTTTTCTTCTATTGTTCAGGACTTGCTGTTCTCTGTTTTGTAACACTTTGGTCTGTGCCTGTGATTTTATATGCAACTGCAGTGATGCGTTCACAAACGGTGGTTTTACTTATGAAATTTTGATTAAGATCTGTGTATCTGTGTTTCTTTTCACTGACTCTGACCTCATGTCGTCTGTGCAAGTCTAGGCCTGTTGTTGCTGGTGCTGCAGAACCATTCACTGAGGAGTTCAGTTGTCTCACGTAACTACGACAACGGCAACCTGAGCAAACCCAAAATACAAGTTTAAAATGATAATTCATTTTATTTATAGCAAAAACCTGTGTGTGTGTTTACCCCTTTAGTTATTGCTAGTCCAAAAAACTACCAAACTGAAACAAGTTACTCTGGGAAGGGCTTTATTCCTATTTCTAAGGCTCTGGAACTCCACGGATCCCGAGGGAGACACACTCTACAAATGTGTGTGACCAGCCTTCCAAAAATAGTCTAACAGCACAGACAAAAGTGATCGAGGAAGTCGCAAAAGATCAGAGGAAAATGTCCATGAACCTGCAGGGCTCTTTCACCTCAGTAAAAGTCAGTTATGATGACTTCACTGTCTGATGGGCACTGGTAGAAACAGCATCCATGGGAGAGTGGCAAAAACCACTGCCAACACGAAAGAACATTAAGGCTCATCTGAATTCTGTCAGAACTTTCATTCTGTCATTCTCAAATCTTTTGAGAGAATGTTTTATGGACTCACAAGTCAAAAGTTGAACTGTCTGGAGGACAGGATCCTCTTTACATGTGGCATTAACCAAATACATAAATCCACAAGAACATAATGCCTTCAGTCAAGCATGGAGGTGGCAGTGTAATGTTGTGGGCATGCCTTTCTGTTAATGGCGAGTGTGACTTGCCATAATGGAGGGAAAAATGAAAAGTCCTGAAGGACATCTTGAAGTCATCTGTCCGTGAGTTGAGGTTCATTTACAGCTGGTTTATGCAGCAAGACAGTGATTCCAAGCAAAAGAGTAAGTCGACTTCTGAATGGTTAAAAAGGGAATAGAATTAGATTTTTGTAATGGTCAGGACCTGAAGAAGCTCTTTTTCTTTTACAAATTGACAATTTAGGTGTTAGATACACTTATCATTTAAAACATATTTGTAATTGTTCAGGTTGCCTTTTTTACATTAGATTTTGTTTGAAGATTGTAAATGTTTTTTTGTGACATACAGAAAAACTGAAGAAATCAAGAGGGGGGGTCAAATAATTTTTCACAGTGCTGTACATTGTTAGAAAACGGTTGAAAATTCCAATCACACTTTCCTAAAACGAGCAAGGTGACATCTTGAGATTGCTTGTTTTGTACAACCAACAGCCCCAAACCTTTTTTTTGTGAAACCTACCTACCTTCTCAACAGATTGATTAGTTTTCAAAACCGTGCTTTAGCGCTTCAGGCCAGATGATGCAGTGTGGCATCATGATCTCTCCTCTGATTCATTACAGACTGAGCCAGTTTGTGTTTTGACATGGCTGACTCTGACCCCGAGCCCCAGTCTGTCTGGCTGGCTGTTTTCATACCTGGCTGAGCAGCCCTGCCATTGGCATTCACCCACACATGAACGTACCTCCAAACAAATCCAAAAAGACACACTCACATGAGCACTCACAAATGTGTACACGCAGACCCACAAAGCACAAAGCTGCTAGGTTGGACGAGGTGAAGGTGGACGTCAGTAAAAAACAGCACAGCCATCCATCACGCTGAGGTTTATTTCTGGGTAATTTGTGTAGGATGATAAGTGTTTTTACTTTGAAATTACCATCAAAGTCTGACATTAGCAATATTAATTTTGTTATGGTGTGTGTGATTGTGGCTGTGTGCAGGTTGACATTTGAACAGGTAATAAAAAAGTAAAGGCTTTCTCTAGATAGACAAACGGGAGGCCAGCAGAGGCAGTGCTTCTAAAAGTTAATTTAAAATATGGATGATGAAAATGACATTTTTAGCTCCCTCCAATATTGTCAAATGAATGTTCATACTCATCCTTTCCTTGTTTGGTGCTGTCATCTTTAATAATGCATTGAATCACTTATGAAGATACATTTTTGCACATTATTAAATTAAGGGAAATAGAATCTTCCACGCTACTGAATCATGAATTACGGACTCTCCCCTCTGTTGTGTTTTACACTTCATAAGATATCCAATTAACAAAAAAAGAATGAGTTCGAAAGCTTATATTGTTTCCCTGCTCCTCTAAACAGCAGCATTGCTTGAAGAATCTCGTTGTCTATTGTCTGACAGTGTTGTTCTCATAAATGTGCTTAAAATTACAGCATTGTTGTCTGTGTCTCTGTAGAGAAAATTAATTATAAAAATTTCCAGCTCACTTAATGCAAGTTGCTTGTTTAGTGCACCAGGAGTTGTGAATATCCACCTCAAAGTGCATCCAAATTTATGTTATAATTTTGAAGAACACACATTTTGAATTGTGTACTGTAGAAGCAGCAAATCATTGTGACCAAACAAGGCTTTTTTTCTGTTGGAGCAATTTGTGAGAAGAAATAAAAAAAATCCACTTTTTATGCTGATAAAAATCCCATTTATAGTCCAGCATTGCAGATGTGTATTACTCCATTTGTGAGCCAGATGCTGTGGGAAGACCTCTGCTGTTTGAATTTTCGATTGTATTAACAGGAAAATGTTGCAAGATTGAAAGAACAATGCAGCCAAGGAAAATACTGATTTGGCAAACTCTCTCCCACAGTGTCCCAGGTTCACAGCCAGGGATCAAACAAATTTGGCTACTCTGGCACATAGAAACAAAAATTGATCTGTGTAAATAGACTGGATTAATGTTGGAGAAACAAATATATCCAGTTTTCCATCCATCTGTCCATTCACCCATCCAACCAGACATCGGTTTCCCTGACAGGGATGTTGCTCACGGTGACAGGCTTATTGACAGGCCAGAGAGGAGCCAAGGATTATGGGACTTGAGGACGACATGAGTGCTTGTCAGACTGATGTGGAGGCTAAAGCTTACATTCTGACAAATGGCTGAACACACCTCTGTGGCATGCAAGGAATCCACAGCTGCACCTCAAGAGGAAAAGTTTTTTTTTCAACTGGAAACCGGTTGAACCAGTAGCACTTTAGGACATGCACAGTTTCACAGTTTCTGTTGGATGCCTTTGTAGGAGAGATCAGGAGATGGGAAGATGTATGGCAGCTTAAAGCAACAAAAACTATTACTAACTATTAAATGAATTAATTTCATGGTCTAACCAGTCAGCCATTACAGCCAGTACATAAAGTATCTGTTGTATATTCATCAACAAAAGGCCATCATCAAATCTCTTCAGCTGTCTTTTCGTTTCTCCTCAAATGTCGCTAGTAGTAACTACTTTCCTATCACCTCATCTGAGGCTGTTGAGATTGCATTTGAGAATATAAATACATTTATATGCAGCATTTTATTTATTAATTTTTTTTCCATCCGCTGACACAGGGAAGTCTATACTTGAAAATATGTAGCCCTCTTAGGCTTTGACAAATACATTTTTTTTTTATGAAGTCAGACATTTAAGCGTGGTTTTTGACCACAACATGGTTGGGTGATCACATTTCTTTTCATCTCCCCTGCAGGACATGAAGTCAAACCTGACACTCCATATAAATTGTAACATTTATGGCAGACTTAGCCTTGAGCTATTTGTCAATTCTAATGTTTAATGTGCGAGGAAACATCTGCACATTTGTATGTACAGTATGTGGCAGCTGAGAGATAAATGCTGACTGATCGCAGATTTAAGACTTATCATGTCACTAATTGATGTAATTTTGAAGTAATAGTTTTTGAAATGGGCAAGGCAGAGAAGCAGGTGTTGGCAAAAAGACTGGATGTATTTTTTTTCACTGTTTATCCTGGTAGTTGAATTCCACAATTGTGTCTGAACCACAGGTGTGGGCAGGAACAAGCTGCTACTACAAGACCCTGCCTGCCACTGTGCAGAGAATGGGCTGAATCATCGCCCTTTATAAAGCTGATGATTAAGGCGTTGGTATTCAGATCCACCCAACCACACCAATGATGCTTCATATTTAAACTGCACCCTCCTAACAGGCTTAAATCCCTTCACAATCGTCTTCCTCTCAAACGTAAAACATGTTAAAAGCCTCTAAACAAGCTAGTATCCAAATACAACATAATTTCGATATATTTGGAAGGCTGTTCAGCAGGATGTGTATTTGTAAAGCTAATTTTACAGTCTTATTGTAGTGGTGGATTTCACACTGTGAGGCTTCCGATGCGATAGAGCTGGATTTCATTTTATAGCGGTAGTCAATGCCCTCTTATCGCTCCTTTCACTTTGAAGCCTATTTTAATAGCTTTACACAGACTTGGGAAGAATCCCAGCAGCCTATAACCCCCGCCTGCATTCAATTTACATAAGCGCTGCCTGAAATGCCAACCCCACCTTGCACCACACAACATTGCACTACTTTTTTGTTATCAGAGGTGAAAGAGTATAAAAAAAGAGGATAAAATCAACAAAGCAGGGTGTGCAAACATATAAATGCTACAAATAGCATGCATAGCATGTATTGAAATCCAGTGCTGTAATATTTCCAATACTAAAACGTAGAGACGAAGAGATTACAATGAGGCAATGAATGACTCTTTGTGTGGTATATAGTATTTTGTAGTATAGTATATTATACTGTTGCATATTATAACAGACCGTCAAAGCTAAGGTGTGATGTAAAATATATTTTGTCTTGAAAGGCAAGACACTGCCTAACACTGCTAACTTTACAGAATAATGGTTAGTGCTAAATGTAGCATCACACAGTTATGTCTGTTAAACAACTAGTAGCATTAGTATTATTAGTACTAGTAAACATTGTCCATTGAAAGGTATTGGTCGTACCCAGTGTTGAGGAAGCAACTTTAAAAGCATAACTTTGCAAGCTGTCAGCTACTTCACTGGAAATAACCTGTGTAACTGAGTTAACTGAGTGAGGCAGGCGACTCTTAAAATATAATGCAACAACTCAGCATTCTCACAACACTTAATAAATGGCAATAGTCAGTACTTTTACAAATTCTGATTCAAATCATTGAAAACTATAGGCAAATATCTTTTTTTGCAGCTTCCTGGAAAACATAAATCTGACCTAAACAAAACAATTTCATCTTTCAAAAGAAAAAAAAGAAGCAAGAAATGTTAATTCTTGTTGTTCTAATTACAACAAAATATATATATATATATATTTATATGTATATATATATATAACTTACGCCTTTTTAGGTGTTTTTACTGATCTACAGCATGCTAAAATACTGTATGTAGCACTGTGCTATCAAAGGCAGAGGTTTTGTAGAATTAAATGTTTCCAAAGGAAGAATATGACCTCAACACCTCTTTGTTTGAGCTCCGGGTTACACATAATGTGCTTTGATGAGCGACTGAATGTAAAGACTAAGTTGTTTACAACTCCACACGACACCTGCTTAAAGCAGAGCTGTTCTTCTGTCAAGCAGATTTTAATTGCTTTACCAATTTTAATGTAGCTTTCTGTAGTTTAATTACACACTGTGCAGCTGTATTATGTAAATGATTATGAATGAAACTTTTTAGTAAGATATAGTTCTAATGAATTCTGCTTTCATAGATCATTGTATGAAAATGTGTCTTAGGATGGGGAAATGTTTTTGTAGTACATTTTATATGTTGATCCTGGGAAAGAAGACAAAGCCGTTAGGACTGTAATGTTCATGTACTTTTTGGTGTCTCATAAATCCATGTGGGTCACTGCTTTTATGTGCAGGACACAACATAACTAATACACAAATGTATTATGAAAATACAGTAAATGTTGGATTGCACAAGTTGTCGGACACTCTAAATGAAACGACTGTGATTGGGTTAAGTAAAGACTGTAGTTTATGGGTGTCCACATTCTTGACTCCTGGCTTCTGTGCTTGCTTGGTCCATTTGGTAATGCCTACTTTACCTGAACAGATGTCTAGATATCAATAGCTTTAATGGGACGTGTAGCATTGCCATGGTGTCTTGTGAGAGACTTTTTTTGTAGTGTGGCTGTGTCGACTTCTTTCACATTGGATCTTATCATCTTAGGAGCACTTTGTTTCTGATCCTTGGCAGTTGCATCAGCAGCACATTTAGAAACAAAGCAGAAGCGGAGTAAAAGAACAGGGTAAATGGGTAAAATTAGCCACCTTGCATAATAAGCCTAGGCTCAAGGTACAAGTTTCCATGGTAACAGTATTGAAGTGCTTTGTGTGAGACCAAAAAGTTAACCAGTCTTACTGAGACAAATCAGACTTATGCAGGTTTTTGCTTGGCACTGTGTATTTGCGTCAGCCCCTGAGATGGGGAGCTGTTGTCGAGACAGCTGACCCCTGGCTACCCCTCGCCATCCTTACGCATCAGCTCTCATGCAGGAGCTCCTCCCCTTTATCCGGGCGTTCATTCCTGAGCATTTCTATTATTGGGCTCTCCTGCATTCATCTGTCAGTGGATGCTCGGTGATACGAGGTGGCAGGCCGCAGAGGCACTGAAGCATTTCCGCTCCAAGTGCCCTCTCTCCCCATTTCCCCTCTTCTTTTCATTTCTCTGCTATCATCCTTTTTTATTTGGCTCTATTCTTCTTTTTTGCCCATCTGGCCCCTCCACAGACAAGTGCATGCAGACACACATGATGTACACACATGTATTGTGATCTCAGTCAAGCGCACACACTCTGCATTCTGCACTGCCATAGGGAAGTGTGCTAAGGTATGTATCTGTGTCAAACCACTTGCCCTGGAGTCAAAGAGTAGATCACTCAAGCATTGTAAAGAGGAAGATAGTGTTTTTTTTTTAGTTTTTTTTTTTACTTGTAGCTTTTAATGCAGATTGTGCTTACATAGATGGAATCAGTGCAGTTGTGCGGGCAGTTTTGTGTTTGTGTGTAGGTGGGTAAATGAACATGCCCGCGTGTCCTGCAAGCTGACAGAAAAAGAAGGTTGAGATAAATGGTCCTTTGTCTGCAACAGAGCTGGATAGGAGTGTACTACTCTTGTTGAAGGAGTAGAAAGCAAAGTGGATAACTGAATGTGCCTGCCCCACTGTTGACTCAGAGCTACCCTATGATCCACCTCTGGCTCGTTTCCCCTCCTCTCTGAGCCTGTATTTCCAGATCCAAGGCGTGTCGTTTACCATAGCATGTGAGCTCCCATGTGTGCTCCTGTTTTTGTGTACTGAAAAGCTGTGGTAAAAGAAGTATTCAGACTGTTGAGTAAAAGTAGCAATACAGTACAGTGGTTTAGTTAAAAATCCTAACATTAAGTAAAACTGCAGAAGTGTTGAGAAACGACTTATACTTTATACTACAACTACTAATGATAATGATACATATTTTAGAGCCATATCGTTTGTATGTAATGCAAACTTCATTACTGCGTTTGTGTGTGTCTGAAAGCTTTGCATGTCACTTTGATGAATGGCTGAGATGGAAGTGATTCCACCATGTGATGGAACTGACTCCATCACATGCATGTTCAGGTCAGTAGTCAGGAGTATTACTGCCGCACTGTCTGAGCTTATACATTACATAATCAAATACAGCTCCCTTATTCAGGAGTAAAATTGTATTTGAAAATATACACAGAGTTTTATTTTTAGCCTTTTTACGTTGCTCCATTGAAGGTTTCCTATTGTTAGGGAAATAAATGTACTTCATGAAGTTTTGAAAATCACATAATATTGATGATTGAGATTGATACACTATTTAAGTGACTGGTAGGAAGTATCATAGCATCTAGATCCAATTTTGAATCAAATTATGTGAATGTCTTCAAATCTCTCATCAGATCTGTTCAGATTACGCTGTTTACGAATAATTATATTGTAAAAACCACGACAAAGTTCATCAAAGTTTTGTTACATGTAGAGGTTTAACAAATCCATCAACTTGGAACTGGATTCAAAATCCAACAGTGTATCTGAACCTGCTGAAATGATCATGAAACAAAAACAGTCACTCACTGCAGAAGTCAGACATTGCTTGATGCCCCTTTTTTAATTTTTGGTTAACTGCGTTTGTTTACTTAACTACTAAAACATATTTAAAACATACAGTGTAATCATTTTCTGATGCATAAATCATAAAATGCAGTTTCAAATGGCAGCATCAAGTTGTTTTTTTTATTCATTTTTTACAGAGAAGATGTTTCTCACAAAGTTTGATAGTTATCAGATATATCCTTCAGTGATGAAAATCTCATCTCCATCTGCTGCTAAGATCCTGCTGTAGATTTCACGTCACGTACGCTCAGCATGCTTTGAGCCACCGGCTCACATTCAGTCTTTGAAGTAGTCTGCTTTTCCCATCCCTGGTCCCTTCTCCCATGCCAATACTTTATCTCCCTCAAAGCTGTGTTCCCATCAGTCCATGCTTATAACTGGGGCATAGCTGCAATTATTGTGCAGCTTTTTCTACTGAATAATGCTGAGTTTTGTAATAAATACATACATCAGGATTTCCTCTTACATGTGCACTTTTAAGTCCCACTGTGATGTCTACTGTAAGTGTGCATGCGGGCCAGAACAGAGAACAATTTCAACACACACACACACACACACACACACACACACACACACACAC
>JAUBNQ010000023.1:20810585-20820703 GCA_032353495.1 Ctenopoma kingsleyae
CATATAAGAAGAAAATGTCAAAGTTTTTCACAAAACACTATGAGCAATAATCCAAACTACTTAAAATGAAATATTTTCTATGAGTATGAGGCATTAAAATTAAGTCTTTTCAGTGGGAGCTTTGTAAAACTTAACTGTAATAACCCTAAGTACGTTTTCTTTGAGGTGAAATCACGACTGGCTTTAATGATATTAGACTTATAAATAATCTAGAATTGCTGAACCTTCTTTGTGCATGTGTGCACAGGAAGACCACATTGATTTTGTGATTAGCTGCAAGTGTAAAATGTGGGATTCGCGTCCCTCCCCTAGGTCATTGAATAAACCTGATCCACATCCTTGCGCATCAGTAAAACAGTAAGAAAGTATCTGAACAATGATCTATTAATCAGACTGAATGAATATGCAAAAGGCACTGCTGGGATGCAGCCTGCTGCCTGTTTGGCTAACAAGGCTGGCATCCTGCAGTTTCCCTCTGAAACAAAGATATATCTTTTTCAGTGGACTGAGCTCTGAGCAGCAGGCATATGCACTGTCACTCACCATTAACTGTCTCCTCCACTTCCTTCCTGCCACTTCCTGCCTGCTCTTCTCATTCCTCCTCTGTGTCTAATGGTGGCATTTGTGCTCGCTCGTTCATTTGCTCACTGCCTCCCTCACTCACTCACTCACCAACAGCATCACTGACTATCATTAGTAGATTTTGCTTTGGTGTTACGAGATTGTGATTGTGGTGTTTAGGTGTTCTACTGTGCCAAAGGGTTGCTGCATCACCACACTATATAATCCTGGTCTTAACATAATATGGAATTTTTTAACTGAAGCATCAGTCTGTGGTGACCAGTCTATCTATCGAAGAAAAGCAAGTGAAAAAATAATGGTTATAAATGTTTAAACATTTAAGCAGTTTATCAAAAAGAGGAGCTACAGAACAACTATAAAAAACTCTGGTGTGGTCCTTTAACTTTTGCTTTTTTAACGCCTCCCTTATAACTCCTCCTCCCTTCCTACCATGTGTTGTACATTTCAAATAAAAAAATGAACGCTTTCTTATCGACTAACCGTAGCTGGATCAATTTAATTGAACAGCGCCTCAGTACGAGATGATCAGGCTTCATACAAATCTCTGTTGCAGCCCTTCCTTCAGGCTGCAGTGTGCAGATGATGCTTCTGCAGATGCCAGTGACCTTTCTGCCCTTAATGCGCTAGTTGTCCAGACAGATAACAATCATTCTACATCAGTTACTTCTGCTGGAGCGGTACTGAATCACAGATGCGACGTGGAGGGGGGTGGAGGGGGGGGGGGCAGATAGAGGTCGCAACTGTGTAATAATAAATGTTAGATATGGCTTTAATTGCTAACATCAGTCAAGGCAGTATTAACCTGGTTAGAGGGAACAGTCATAAAGAAGATTCTGAGTTTCTTTCATGCACCAGCCAATAAGGACTCAGTCCCCCGGGTGCACTGAGGAATGCTCTTTCTCTGCTGCAGGGCTTTTCTGTGGAATTTTGTGTTGAAGACTCCTAAACATGTGTTTTTGAGAATGCTATCATCTTCCCTGTGCCTCTGGAGTCTGAGTCACATGAAAACACATAAGCCTGGCTTTCCATGTAAATCACTGAGGATTACATTCAAAGTGACACAGAGGGATGATCAATATGCCCGTGTTTTCCTCCTCCCAACTAACTCACAACATGGCTGTTGTAAGTTCATCACTTCATATTCTCTAGGAAAAAAAAATGACCTACTTAAAGTTGACTCTGTATTTTCTCGCTCTTTCTGTGAGGAAGAAGGGGAATCTGGGTGTGGGCATGTACAGAGCATCTCCCATGCATTTGTGTTTCATATGCAGTCTCAAACTTGTAACTGGCACAAATATTTAATGTGCACACTCTGTGATGAGCACATGCCTCCAAATGAAATGAATCACAGTTAAACCAGTGGGTACTTTTTGCCTCCATACTGCTTCTTCTTACTTCTAGTCAAGAAATAGCTCATTTTCTTTGCACAATGTTCATCTTTGACCACACTCTCTTTGAAAATCTTCCTAGGGAACTTGTTTCTTTCTTAGAACAGGAGACAATACTGGATGTGATTCTCTTTGTCGTTAACTGGAGCCGACTGATTTTGATCTATGCCATCATTGTTTCATCACATTCACAAGACAGGCTACTGCAGAGTAGAGACAGCGGCAGGCAGGTGACAGGAGCACCCATTAGGCTCCAGTCCTCCTCAACCGCCAAGACACGCCACAGCATGAGGGAGTGCACTGTCATTTAAGAGCAAGATCGCATCAAAGTAGAGAAGCTTTTGCACAGAAAAAAGAACTATCATAGTCTGACGTACAGCCTTTAGATGCAGGGTTGAGGCATCATCCAGTATAATGCTGAATGTCCAGCCAGGCTGGTGACAAATTAGGCTGTAAGATTGTAAGAAGACTCATGCAGGTGTGCACACATTCACTCTGTCAGGTAGCATAAAATAGTAGAGCCTGTTCATACTGTAGGTATGACCATTGTGTTATACACACAGATATTCATCACTACAGTATATCCCATTTATTATGGCAGATGGAGCAAGGCTCTCTATCTCCATAGACATCTGCTATAGCGAGGAACAGTGTGCACTGTGTGAAATCCAGTGCATCCTCTGGCTGTGATGAATCTGACAGTGAAGAATGTGTTGGTCAACTCAGACAGAACAGGTTTTAACCCTGCCTTGCAACACAACCACCACAGGGACAGTGAGCCATCCATCTACACTATATTGAAACCACCATGTCCGAATGCTGAAGCCAGTGTGGAAATGCCCTAAGCTGCAGCTCCTCTAATGATTGGCTCCCAGAAAAATGACTCTCACTGTGAGTAATGACACTTGTCTTTACTTGTGTTTTTGGAGAGACTGAGCCTCTGGTTTACTAATACAGCATAAAATATAATATATTTAGCTTCTATGGGTTTGCATTTTGCAGTTTGCATTGAAGTTATCCGCCCACCTTTGTGTTGGGAGGGGAAAATAGGAGCATCCTTGCTTTTGCACATTTTTATGGACTGTATTATCCTGTCTCTATATGACAGAGAGCAGTGAATCTAAATTGAGGCGTATAAATATTTCTTCAAAAAACTGATGGTCCATGGTTCACCCTGGCATCATCCACTCAGGCTGCTGCTGTCTCCACAGGGAACCCACACTTGACCATTACCCCCTTTGTGGTCTGCTTCAGTCAGCATACCTCATATCTAGTTCTGTCAGCCCCACAGCTAGGAGACAACATTATTTATTGTACCGATGTGAAGGTTTAGAAGTTGTTCTGGGTCTAGTCAAAAGGAATGACCTGTGGCCTGATGTCAGCTGACCTTAATCTCTTTATGCAGGTATTGTCGTTCCCTCTGGTGAAGCTGCCAAAACAATAAAAATGCACGGAGACCTGCAAGTGTTTGATGGCAAATCTGTAAAATTTGTAGGGTTCATTTCTTGTTAGTTATGCGGTGAGTGTGTGAGGTGCTGTCTCAGTTTAGTCAACCATGACAGTACTCTCCATTTTTTTTAACTAGACACCACACATTTGGTCTTGTCATTTCTCCATTTGTAGGAGACATTCAGCAAAAAAGTAATGGGGTCCCTGTGGAGACAGGCAGCCGATATAGCTCCCCTGTGGGGAGAGTTGTACTGGATGGATAATGTCACGGACCGCTGCTTAGAGAGAGGGAGGAAGGGGATACGAGGGGGCTGTCTGGGTGAGGGGAGTGAAAAGGAGATAGAGATAGGAGGAAATGAGAGGGTGCATGCATGTGGGACTGCAGGTAGCAATCACCAAAAAGTGAGTGTACTGTAGAGTATCACTGCCATATTCATAGAGTACATACTGTACTTTCTCACGAACCTTCACTCTGTTGGTGAGTATTAAATTAAGCAGATCTGTCAGTGTCACGTGTACTTATTAACCTTATTGTGCATTACTTGCCCTGTTGGAATAATTTTCAGTTGAATCTGTGACAAGAGGAAAGTACCTGCAGTTTGAAATATTTGTTTCACTGAAAAGGCTACCATAAATTAGAGAGCTCTGTTATGGTTGTCTCATACATAGCTGAAATTTCCACTTTGAATTTCTCCTTTTTTTTTTTCTATTCTCTTCTTTTTTTTTTTATTCTGTTCTTTGCCACTCATAAGAATTCATTCAGTGCCCTGAATTCATCATCATAATGATTGTTAGTGAGTGAAGAAAAGTGTGCGTGACAGGCAAGCAAGAAAGCTTTGATGACAATATTCAGGGCTCCTTCTGCACCTTTATGTGTCTGTGTGTGTGCTGTGGGTGTATGGGTACGTTTGTCTGCATGTGTGTTAGTCTCTGGAGAGGTCTTGCAGCAGCTACACACCTCCCAGGGAACACAGAGAAACGGGGGCGGCATGCATGTACTTGTTCTCTCTTTTTACAGATGGGAAAACATCATTCTACAGGTGACGTACACACACACACACACACACACACAAACAGCAATGCCGCGCCTTACTCTGGTGGCAGTTAGTAGGGGTGGCTCTGCGTATGTGTATGTGTGTGTGAGTAAGTAGGTCATGCATCAAGAGTGAGAAAATAATACATTCACATTCAACTTAAGTCACAGAAAATGATTTGGGATTCTATCCCTGCTACAAGAAATGTTTTTCAATTATCACAAAGAGCGAGCTGCATGATTCACTCAGTGGGACCGCTTTGAGGTTGTGCATTTGTATGTGCAGAGATGCATGCTGATTTTTGTGTGTATCTGTGTTAGGTTTGGTAAATTAGTCTGCTGTCTGACCAATGGTTAGAGTTGGCTTTTTGGTTTCCAGGCTCAGTTTCAGATCCTCTCGAGGTGAAGGGAGGAGAGGGTATGAAGCTCTGATTTGACAGGCTCCATTTACACATAAAACGAGTTGCTGGAAATCAGAGATATACAGGGCAGCGAGGAGACATCACAGAGTAGGCATTACCTTTTAAGGCACTAGTGAAGATGAGGACCACAGCATATTGGAGCCTCTGTGTGTCCAAGTGTGTGTGAGAGACAGACAGAGGAAGAGTTTTCAACTAGCGCCAAAAATAATCAGCAGATCAACAGTGGTCTCCTGTAATGTGTTATTAATACACCCAGACCAGTGCTGTTATATGTTCTTTTGTGGTATTGTAGCAGAAAATATTTGTGCTTGCTGGCAGGTCATATTAATAATGTTACTGAAATCTCTCATTTGATATATGAATTATGACACATGCTAATGTTGATCTGTGTGTAAAACGTTAAGATACTTTGCCCTTTAAGTTTTTGTTTTATCTATCAGAGCATAACGCTGCAAAGATCTTCACAAAGCACTAAATATTATTATCTTTTACAGTTTTTACATTGACAAACTGAAGCTTCTATGATGTACATGTAAAAAAAGTGTTATGTTGGAACTAGGTCACGTGGAATTAGGTTAGCTAGTATTCCCAGTCTGTTGCCATCTATGGTAATATGTTAGGCTAACTAACATACTAAAACAGTCTGAAAACATAAAGACAAATGCAGTGTATTCAGCATAAAACTATAAGTTCCTTATTTATTTTTTCTGACTCCAAGAATTACTTCACAGTGTAAAAAACCAATACACACTCACTGCCAGAAGAAGTCTGGGGAAAAAAAATACTCAAAACTCTTAATTTAAAAGTTGGAAAACAGAAAATCCACAAAAACAAATTGTGAAATGAACTCACAAAATGAGGAATATGGAAGATGAATTTGAAAGAATGTACTGTATATGTCATTATGTGTAAATATTAAACAGAAAAGCATCAACCAAATGTTTGAAATTGACTCGAAGTCACCAAAAGTGATATAAGCCGTGATCATGCTGCAGACAGAGCAGTGTCCTCGTGTACCAATGTGTTTCTGTTGCACCTCACGAGTGCTCGGGTGTGGTCACAAATGTGCTGTTTCAGTTTGTCTGTGAAGACTCTCAGTCATCCAGGTGAGGTTATCTAGAAGTTGAGTCATGGCAACTGGAAAGAAGAACCGTGTAGCATTTGTAAACAAACCCAGCAGTGTTGTAGGAGCACAACTTCCACAACACTGCAGCAAGGTGAAAAAATGAACGGGCATCAGGAAAAACAAGACTAGCAGCTCTCCAAATGGTTATTTACCCCTACTACATCTTAACTCAGTGAACCACCATTTTTTAAAATGACACGGAAGTATAGGTTTCTGATTTTTGAGCTCCACAGGCAGAGGAACCACCTGATAGACCTACAGTACAACAGTACTGTGCTTTAAGTGTAACTACACCCAGTATTAAATGCACTACTTAAGAAATAACTACAACACCCAGGCTGAGAATCTGACTTGAGCTGCCATTTATACCATACCACAGCTGGGTGTGGTCAGGAGACACTTCTTGTTTTTGTTTTTTGTTTGAGCTCCACACACCAATCCTCACCAACACAGCTCTTAAGAGTTTAAATGACAGACCTCGTGTTCTGTGATTGGCAGGATGAGATTTCCAGCTCGTTATGAATCCTGAAATATTCTGCAAGTGTCCGAGAAGGCGGCATTAAATAGGAGCACCACTTCGTTGAAGTCCTTTTGTTTGGTTTTATGTTTATAATAAAGAGTTTATCATATTCACACATGATTAATCTTTTTTTTTTCTCTTAGATGGAGAAGAGTTCCTCAATATGGAAAATGAAAGAGAGCATCAGTGACGGTTAAGAGTGATCATGTCTCACCTAGTGACAGTTGTCGCTGTAAAATGAGTTTTGTCTGTCAAAACTGTTTATAATGTTGTTAGAAAATGCCTTTCGGCGCTGCTGAATATATTCAGCATCTATTCTACCTTAACAAGAGTGTGTGCTGACACTGATTCTGTTGTAGCAAAAGGTGCTCACATTGTATTAAAATGCATAAGGATTTGACACATACTGTAGCTGTTCTTGTTTTGTTTTATGGTGTAGGCGAGGATTTCAATTAAAATATACCTAATAAGTGTCTGCATAGCAGTAGCGGAAAATCAAATGAGTGAAGAAGAAAGTGTGTGGGAGACTGTTAAAAAAAATGTCCTATATTGGGGTATAAAAGCTTGGCTCCCTCAGCGATGCTCTAGGATTGTTAAAAAATAAAACATTACAGAACAGGAAAGTTGAACATTCATTTTCCAACCGCTGCTGTGACTGCTGGTTTGTGTTTCATAAATGTTATTTATATTTTTCCTTTCACTGGAGATGTTCAGAGGTGTTTTAGCTTCTTGTTGAACGTACTGTATAAGCTGCCAGTATTAGTCGATCCAGTCCATATGTCGGTGTAGGATAAAAATATAAACATTTCTCTAATACGCCAGCCTCAGAAAACAGTACCACATAAGATTTAATAAGCTGCAGGATGTTTAAAAAAAAATTTCAGAATGAACTATTGTTTGCATAAACTGTTTTGTTTTTATTGGCTCTATTCAATGGAAAGAGAAACAGTATATTACATGTTATTGAGACCACGTAATGTGAAGCTTTTATGTCTCCCTGAGTTCATTCAATTAGGAGGAAAACCACACAGTGCTATTGGTTCCCTTTGTTCACGTTTGATTCTCGCTGAGTTATGATAGATGTTGTTTTGAGTGAGTCAATACCTCTGCTGTGAGCCAGATCAGCATGTTCTAGTATAGATGTTTTTTTTGGGGGGGAGAAAAAGATTTTCTCTCAGCTTTTATCTATGCCGTCCTCTGTATTCCTGGGCAGACAGGTGTAATTGAGTGAGAGCTCTGTGTGCTAGGTGGAAACTGCATGTACAGTATTATAATGACACTTTTTAAAATGTAGTTCCTTCCATGCTGAAATGATGGACTTTCAGAGCAATGTGGTATTGTTCAGTTTTATACCGTGGGCAGCATATCTTCAACATCAGCGCTGTTGTTGGGTCTTGCCATAAGACACTGTGTAGCTGTTATTTTGTCCACTGGCAAAGAAAATGTCATGTGGAACCCAGCCCATTTCAGCCGGTATCAACCAGTTAACACCTTAGTCGAATTTAAAGGTCACCTCCGTTACAAATCTCCTCATACATATTCATCCCTGCTCCTCTTGGAGACTTTGCTGAGCGAGAGCTTAAGCGTTTTCTTTTATCCCCTCATTCCACTCCCTTAACTGGAGGAAACCAGCCTCTAGTTCACATGCTCTTTGTTAGGGAGGCCGATGCTCTCAGCTCCTCGACCAGCCAGCTCCTCTGAGGAGGCTGAGTCAGTTAGCACACTTGGATAGCAAAACACTTGTTTGGCCTTCAGGAAGAGTGGAGTGGGGAAGATGGAGCTGAAAGTGGGCTGCTGCACTAGCTGGCAAAGCAGTCTACTCTAAGTCCTCTCTCTGCCCTTAACATTGCTTTAGCACTGGCAAACTATCCCCTAATTAGCACCTAATCTATTATGGATGAACCTCTAATGGATCTGTAGAAATAACTACGTGGGCGTACCTGCGTGGGCGCTTGTGGGTTTGTGCGCAGATACTCGAACACGCTACATCAACCATGCATGCACTGGTGATTATGTGGATATATTTACATACCTACGCCCGGTGTACATGTGCGTTATCACGTCGGAACTCATGTGGTATCAAGCTGTTGAACATTGCCATCAGCATTAGTATCTGGTGCTGCCCAGCTCATTAAAAGCACCCTGCACTCAAACCACAGGCAAAAACAGAACAGTAGTGGATAATCTCATGAAAAATGTAGAGAAGCAGCAGCCTTATCTCTCGGGCCCTGTGCTGGGGTGGTTTGTGTGCTGCTCCAGCTCTTTGATGTCGTCCATTGATCTCCCCTTGCTGACATGTTCTCCCAGGCCCCTGGCTGCACCAGCCGGAGGGGTGATTAGCCTTATTAGTGTAATGGAGGGTAGTAAAGGGCTTTAGAGGTGGAAAGGATGGAGAAGAGAGTGAAGGAGTAGGAGGAGAAAAGGGGAGGAGGGATGTTTGGCTATTGCAGAAGATGATGATCAAGCTCTAGCCCATAAGTTTTGCTGCCTGTAATCAACATGAGGGAGAGAGAGGAAGGGAGGAGGCCAGCTGCAGCAATCCGAGCCTCTTTGTGACTGGGTTGGGTTAAAGTGCAGCACTGCAGTCCTTTGTTGTACTGCATGCCTCACTGCCGTGATTTATCATCTGTCTCACAGGATGAGTGCTACTGTAGAATGCAGAATTGGTTTTGACTTTCAAGAAGGGGTTGAGGGGATTTATGCTGAAAACTATGATAAACACTGGAGCGTTGTGGGTTTTGGCTTAGCTGCCAGCTGGTGGTTCTGAGAACAGCGTGTTACAGCAAACATCATTTAATATGAGGAGATAGGTCAGCAGCAGGAAACCGAATGAATGACAGAAGAACACCATAGGGGTTTGCTAGTGGACCCGTGGTGACGTCAGTGTTATGTTGGCAGTGCAGTGTTGAGTTCTGTTAAACCATGTGGAGATGAATAAATGTCGGAAAATACAGGAAAATATTTTTCTCCTTAAATTGCTATGTGACACCTGCTGAAAGTGCCACATATTACAGAGGGAGGCTGTTAACTGCCAATTTATAAAGATAATTCCAGCTAACAGACTCTGTATCTGTGCTTTTCTCTCAAGCCAGAGCTCAGTCTGAACCAAATAATATCCCTTGGACCGCTCTTTCTCATCATTCACTGCACAAGTATGTAGACAATGAATGTAATTTACTGCCATGCATTACGCTGGTAATTCAGCCAGAGTGACCGGTCTTAGTGAATTCCATTAAAGCACTGTGGTTACAGTGATGAAGCTGAGCGGTTCAATACAGTTGCTTTCCAGATATCGCACCATCACACAGAGATGCTCCAACAGCCACTGTGAAACTACACATGTGCTGTGGCCACCTCCTCCACAGCGAGAAGGTCAGTCGTGGTGGAGGGGAGGAGCAGGGGCTGGATGTGAGACGTGAGAGTAAACAGTCCGGAAGGGTTGGGAGGGTGCTGAACCTTGACAGACAACCAAGGAGGAGACATCCTTTTACTCCTTTCTTCTACTGTCATCTCCTTCTTCTTCCCTCCTGCCATGTTTGGTGGCAGTTGCTTGGGGCTTTGCTTGTTTGTGTGTGTGTGTGTGTGTGTGTGTGTGTGT
>JAUBNQ010000023.1:20844426-20855444 GCA_032353495.1 Ctenopoma kingsleyae
CACACACACACGCCCATTTCTCCTGCCTGCAGTCTCCCACATTCACCTGTACACGCACCCCGACTTTAACTACCGCTGCGAACATGACTTTCTATTTTTTCATGTACAGTAGTGGCGGTCGTTGAGGTTTTACGACCCGTAACCACCATTCATCGTCAGCAGCCAGTCTGCTCGCTGCATGAGTCTGACTCTCTAATCCCCTGCTTGAATTACTGTCTTAATGAGCAACAGACCAGGACGAGCACGGTGACGGTGCTTCCATCATTCACACACTCGCTTTAAGTCTCTCATCTTTCACCCTCTCTGTTTCACTTTTGCTCTTTCTCTGTTTCACTTACCCAGTTTTCCTTTTTGTTTGCAGCTGTGTTCACATTTCTGAGTTGATTTTCTTCTTAATCAAATAGAAATATATTCTAAAAGTTTTTTTGATGATAAATAATAAAATTGATCATGATGGTAGTTTTATGGTTAAATGATTGTAATGTTTGAATAAAGTGAGAGTGATTTGCAGCATGCACAGTTTAAAATCCAAACATGACCTCTATTTGTGACCTTTCTCAGCAATTGTAAATTATAGTGAAACATCAAATATAGTTACAAGTCCCTTTTGTATGACACTTAAATCAACTTAAACTGACCAACCTGACATTAAGCACAGAGGACTACAGTGCTAAGCAGCCACCAGACAAGGTGTTAGCTGAGTAATGGGTTTGTCTGTTGCTTTTCCTCTACTCCCAGAACTCACTCCATCTCTTGCTCTTACTGCAGTTATTTTGCTCTGCAGCAGCGTAGGCTCAAGTCCTCATGTTTTTGGCAATGTGCGCTGAGATTTGTGAAGTCATTTTCTCATTGTGGGAAACCAGTATTTGAGGTAGAAGTACACATAGCATGTTGAGGGAGGAGTGGTAGTCCACAAAATTGAAAATTACAAGACAACATTATTTATTGAATGTGTTGTAGATCACAAATGGATAATAAATAAGCATATTTGAGGCTGGATTTATATCCAAAATGTGTGTGACAATCACATGAAGAGCAAGAGGATTAGCAGGGATGGTTTGTGTCACTGTGCCAATGGTCCACTTAGGTTAACTACCAGCTACACTGCTGTACTCTCACTGAACTGAGTCTGATACGTGCTGTCCATGTGCCCTATCAACAGCAGAGTCAGCTCTGCTGAGCCACAGCACTTTAGACCAATTACAAAAGAATTACTATAGTTTGTACTATGGACTGCAAAAATAGGATAGAAACACAGCTTCAGCAGTGTGGAACAGGAAAACGTGAGTAGGAGAGAGACAAAGAAATCAAGGTCTTTACTTTATCTGTGTGTGGTAAATCCCTGAGTCTCCTTCACTGGTTCTTGGAGACAGGCTCCATCTCATTTGGACTCTTAACAAAAATGCTTGAGGAGGCTCTCAAGAGTTCTGGAGAGGACAAAAGGAGGAGGATTTTTCTAAGAGGACAGTGAGCTCAGGGTCACACTCAGTCCATCGACACCCCACGGAGATCAAAGATGGGGAGAAAGAGTTTGATCTTACTTAATCTGCCTCTCTCACACACACACACACACACACGCTCAGTAATTCAGGTATATGCTACAAGTACATGAGTATTCTTTAACCTCTCTGCCTGCTTAGCTAAGTACTTCAACCACTTCCGCATTTGATTTCCTCTTTTTCACATGCTCGTTCTCCTCCCCAGATGATTATTACTGTATTTTAGCGTAAAAGACCTCAGAGTTGTAAACAAGTTGTTTTGTATTTCTTGTTAAATGTTAATACAGTAGCTTTAATTCTCATACAACATGACAACAGCACAGTAAGCCGGATGGCAGAGCTTGCCTCAGTGTCTTTTATTAAAAGCGAACACACACACACACATACAAAAGCAGCAAAAGTCTTTCTAATGATACTCTTTCTCTCTCGTTCTCTCTTTCTTTCTTACCATTTCTACAGCAAAGCCCTAAGCCATCTTTTTTTTTCTTTTTTCTTTTTTTTTTTTGAAGTACAGACATAAAACTCATAAATGCTCAGAATCACCATATGAAGTTTATGGCCTGCCATTTTTTGACTGGCTGCCTCTGATGAGCCCGTTGTGACATCCTCTCAGTCCGGTTCGAAAAGTAGGTCACTGAAGCGCACAGGCGTGAGACCTTGCATAAATAAGTGACAGTTTGTTTCAGTCCAGGATAGACAGACACATGTAAACATGTGGCTTTAATCACTGTGCGTGGCCATAAAAGGAATAGTCGCACTGACATGAAAGGATTGACACCACTTTCATATCTGTCCAGCAAATACAAAGCTACAGCAGCTGTTCAGCTTAGCTTGGCATAAAGTCTGAAAAATAGAGGGAAATCGTCTCTGTCCAAAAGTAACAAAATCCGCCTCAGAGAACCTCTAAAGCTCACTAATTAAAATTTATTTAATATGTACTAAAACTGAAGTGTAAAACTGAAAGTTTTGGCTTTATATGTGGGGAAGTAGCTATTTTTTGGCAAAGCACATAGTGACTTCATGGAGTGTTCTTGGAGATCATCATGAAAAACAGCATTTTTTTAATTGTATTTTTCTGTTTTAATTAACACATTGGTGTCCAGTCCTGGTCCTCGACGGCCACTGTCCTGCTTGTTTTCCAGGCAGCACCTGAACCAGGTAATCAGCAGTGGGAAGGGCGGGGATAGTTTCAAAAGAAACAGGTCAGTGGCCCTCGAGGACCAGGACTGGACACCCCTGACAAAGACAAACGAATTTTAATTAGTGAACATTTCCATTCCGTCTTAATGCTCAGCTAAGCTAACCAGCTTTTGTCACTACATATCTACTGTTCAGACACGAGAGTGATATTAATCCCCTCATGTAAATCTTGGCAAGAAAACAAGAGTATTTTGAACTACTCCTAATACTTTAACATGATCTCTTTTCCCAAGAATACACAATCCAAATATATCCCCTGCTGTATTAACCAACGCTGTGTCTAACTTTGTATACTCACAGAAAGTCTTTGTTGTCTTTGATAAAGCGTCTCTACATCCAGACTCCTCTTGTCTGGTTTAATTAACCGCAGTGTATCGACTTTATCAAACATACACTGATCTTCTTTTTTTTTTCTTTTTTTTTTTTGAAATACCGTCCTCCGACAGTTTATTGAAGGCGTATCGAAAGCAGCGCACTTTTCAATACAAAAGTGCAACAAGATGTTACAGAGTTCTGCTTTAAAAGATTGCTGCTTTTACTCGGTTGTACTCTCAAAGCTCAGTGAGCACTCATTATATAGTCGGCGACTGATCCACAATAGGAAGCTTATGGTATTTTGGTGTGACACTCGGGATGATAGCCTTGGGAGATACTTGGCAGGTACATAACTGTGGCTCAAGTAATTGGGCTACAGGGGACATTTTTGAGGGACCAAAGTCAACGCCAGCAGGCAGACAAGTTGGTAATGAGAAGCAGCAGAGGCTGGTATTCTCACATACAATGCGATGACAACTGCTTTTGGTAACACAAACTGTGGTATCAAGGCTCACTGTGGAAGGAAGCGTCTCTGATAGTTTTTTCTTTTTCAAACTGTGTTTTTACTCCTCTGCTCGGGTGCAGCGAGGCTGTCACAGTCCAATTAGCCAGAAAATATAAGAGCGGAAAAACAAAAGGGAATGGCATCATAAAGTTACTTAATAGGCCACTGGGCCGGCAGTCGGCAGAGTGGCTTCACTGCTAATTGGCGCAGACTTTACAAGTGTCAAGAAATACTTAGGAGATGCAACAACATATTGCAACGAGATTTCGTCAAGTTCAGTAGAATATTCTATTTAAGGTTGTTTTAATGCAGCATACTCTGTTATCAAACAGATCAGCAAATGCCCTTAATGCATAATTAATCTGAAACACCACTGCTGTTGGCCACTATGTTTTGCTGTTGTACGGGGGTGTTAAATTGAGCGTGGAAAAGAATATTCTGTCATTAAACTCTGCCCCTGATACAAAGTCTGCTTTTTGACTTACCTCACAGCAAGACATCCATAGTTGATAATCGTTTCTGTGTGGAATTTGTATTGTCTCTCTGTTTTTATTCCACCCGGTGCTGCCGCAGGGCTCCTCTGTGTGCTTGTATTTCCTCAGACCCCGGTCAGGTTGATTTGAGACTTTAAATGCCTGTTTTCATGAATAAAACCAGTCGTTTATATGTTAACCACCACAACTGAGCATTAGCCTGCGCGGGTTGTTTCCCAGCCTTCTTCCTATGCTCGCCTCACCCTCCCTAAGACCCTGCAAAGGCTTTACAAGCAGGTGAATTGTCAAGTGACAGTAAATTTAGGTAACAGAGATTGCTATGGGATGTGGCACAGATGATTGATTCATGCTGTGTGCTTTGTTCAGCCTCCCGGGCAACAATAAACACTGTCCTACCTCATAAGTTTCTATAAACCAAACAAGTTTGGTGACACACCACATAATTAGCCCAGAGAGCAACAGTGACAGAGACCTGCTTGTTTATTCATGGAATATGGTTTACATAATCCTTGCGCTAATGTAATCATTTGATGTCCATTTGTGTCTTGCGGATATTCGTCTTGGAAGGAAAAAAAAAACAGTAGTGTGTCTGTACTGAAAGAGACTTTGGTTTCGCCACAGGAACAAAATCTGAACTCTGAATGGCCTTGTGTCACTCGCATTGACACCGCTCCCTCCTGGACCACACCGGGAGGTTATACAACTAACCGCCTCCATCATTTGTTATATGCTTAATGTATTCAGCCGTTTCCTTCATTTCAGCTGTCAGCAGTACATACGTTAAGAACCTCCCAGTAATAACTTGTTAGCAGAGGCTGCAGCAGTTACTCATGGAGGATTAAATGAATTATGCCCCTCAGTGCACCACATGCCTTCATCAATTATCCATCTTTCACAGGATGGCACCAAGGTCTTTTTGGGTCTTCGTTCCAAAATGAGCTACCCACCCTGCTGCAAAATGTTCTGCATTATTGTAGAGATCTCAGAAACAACCTCTGTACCACGTGAATTAATATACAACATAAATTAACAAGAATGTCAGATGTTGTTCTCAGACATGTACACACCGCTTAAAATAAAAAAATGGAGTAAAACTTTATTTACAAGTTGATCACCATGAATCATTATGTTGTCATTATGAATGTGTTCAGTAAAGAAGTGGAGCTGAATGACTGCGTTTTGCTTTTGTTGAGTGAAAACCTTGAAAGTGTTTGTGTTTTGGATGATGAATTCTGTCACAGTTGAGAACCCGTGAGATGAGAGAGATCTCAGTTCTTTCAAAAGCACTGCAAAATTTAACATAGTCAACCTTTCACCAGTCTGTTAATGGTCCCTGTCACATCTATACTTCTCTGCACGTATACTTCTTATCTAGAACATATTGAGATCTTTATATTTATGCATTTTTCTTTTGCTTTTGTTTTTTCAGGCACCACACGGCTTCCTCGAGAAGGGGAGGTGCCTGGTGTAGACTATAACTTCATCAGTGTTGGAGACTTCAGGATCCTGGAGGAGAGTGGACTTCTGCTAGAGAGTGGGACCTATGATGGTAGATATCACCACAGTGTTAAGAATATTAGAAAGTGGAAGTGGGTGTGGGTATGCGTGTGCGTGTGCGTGTGCGTGTGCGTACAGGATTCACATAGTCAGCTCTCTATAATGGAATGAATGTAAGCTCGATATTCAGTCATTATGACTTACAACCTGGCTTAGTGAAATGTGACAAGCAGGATGAAATGTATTGATCAGTGAAACATGTTTAAAGACTTGCTGGAAGTGACAGTCGGATTAGCAGCGATACTCGCAGCCCTTGAGATGAACTCCACTATTCAGTTTCTCCACTGTGTGTAGAATGGGCCACTGAGGGATGAAGCATGCAGACCTGAGATTTAAATATAAATGGAAATACTGTAGAAATCCGCACAAGGGTGTAACTTTTTTGTCATCGGGGATTAAAGCAAATCTTATTTGCCAGACAGTAAACATTTCACCGGAAAGCCATTCAGAATCAGAGAGAACCGGCAGTCAGTGACAGGTGTAGTATGTACGTACAGTAGGTGCAGTGGGCTAAACAGGCATAACCATCGTTGTGGTCAAACAGTTGGGTTTATGTATTAATTTACTACATCTGCAGTGCTGCACATGTGCAAAAGCAAGGAGGAAACTGCTCTACCGGCTTAATTTGTCTTTTGAAACCCTCCAGGGCACTACCAGCTACTGGGAAAGTACATTGAATTACGGGGTGAGAACCTACCAGTTTTCTTTTATGAAATCCTCAGTTGTAAAAAGCAACAATTCACTTACAAACACTGAGGTTTCAGGTTTTTTAAAAATTTGTGACATGTCATGTGCTACCCTCTATCTGTGCATTTATGTGTGTTTGTGAAATGATCGTGCAAGAAGCTGTAGCCTGATAGTGGCCTCATGTAGCAGTCAACCTACTGATTCTACCAGCAGGCTGCACAGTCGCACATCAGGAGGTTCCACTTGTGTTCCTACTGTCAAGTCATGCTTTATTCGTGGGAAAAACAGCCTCCTCGTTTTCCTCCCTCTCTCCTCTCGCACATACGACCAGTAAACGTTGGCTAATAAGCACCTGCAAAAAAGTAACTTGGAATTTTTGGAGCTATTAATAAAAAAAACCCTCCTCTCTACTCTTTTCCCCAATTTAAAAACTGCTTTTATAAATGTTTCTTTGACTGCACCTAGCTGCCGTACTGTATAAGTCATGATATCTTACAAGGAGTCGAGCACATTCAGGTTCTTTCAGTAAGAGGTTTGCACAATGAAGGATATTTCAGCCTGGCAGACAGCTAACTGGCCAAGTATTTACCATTTCTAAAACCTTATACTACAGTGGAGTGTAAGCAGCTTTCAGAGGTCTTGGAAAGTCAGATGGTCGCAGTTTATTTATGTCATGAGAGGACTGGAATAGAGAATTTCTCTCACACAGCACAATGATTATGCTTCTGTCAAATGGTGTGGGAGGTGAGGAGAGGTGGAGACCTCTCCACTATTCTCTCTGTGCCACGCAGCTGCATCTCTTGCTTCCTATATGATGGAGAGTTAAAAGATAAAGTTAAATTATCATTCAGGAAGGTAGTATCTTAAGACTGAAAGCAGCTTCCTCTCTGTGTACACAAGTTCAAGTGTGTTCCTGCCTCTATTTATTTGTATTTTGTGCATGCATTTACAGATGGTGAAATGCTTATTGCAATGTGAAGTGTGATCTGGGCCTGTTGAGGCAGGTTCCTCCAACAGTCTCTGAACCCTGTGATAAAATGTCAGTACCCCTCCGCAGCCTCATCCTTGTAGCATAGTGTCAGCAATGACATTTGACACACTCATATGTGCACATACTCATAGATCTGTGCATACAGAACAAATCCCGTACTTTCGTGTGTCGCGATAGATCATCTAAGAACTCGAGGATCAGGTTTCAGGAGCTGCCAAGTCGCCCACAAGCTGTCCTTCACCTGTGAGCTGAAGCCAGGCGGGATTTACACCTTTTATACAGAGGTTGACTGTGGGTAGAAATGGAGAAATGGATAGCAAACTGAGGACAAGTACTAGTATATAGCTGAGAGAAGGAGAGAGAGACCGAGGATATAGAGGCATGGTGTGCTGCTCATATCCCAGTGGAAACCCCCTTTGCAGTGGGAGCAGGAGTGCTTTGGCTGCGTGCAGATGTGTGGATTAGTTTTTCAGAATTGGAAGGTTTCAGTAAACTATTCCTGAGAGAGCGCTGAACACTCTGATAGTGGCTGCCCCCCTCCTCTTTTCTTCCTCTCAGACCCAGTCAGCACAAGCGCTGTATGGCTACTGTGGCAGAGAGTGCTGATCTCTCAGCAGCACTGTGAACTCAAAGAGGAGCTGGAAGTAATCGGATCGAGAAATGGGATTTACTCCATTTAGTTGTGCTTCATGCACAGCCTATTTTTTCTTTGAAAAGAGGAAAATAAACAAGGTCAGGAGTCCTCCTGTATAGGGTTGCACTTGCTTTGTGAAGAGCTCATGAATTACCTTCAGTTTATAAGCATTCAGAAAATGAGCTGTGCTCAATGTCTGTGCTCAAGGTACTAAGTTAATGGGATTCTTAGTTAATCATAATGATCTTGCTAATAGTCCCAAATGTTCAATATTCCCAAATATGAATATATATAATCTTCAAGAAAGGCTAGTCAGAGGTTTGGACACAACACACACTCACACAAAGCACAAAGCAATAATGTTTCTGTGGGTCCAGGCTGCTATGTGATCAGTACAGTACATGCTGGCTGCTACATGTTGGTCTGGAGGGTCCCAGGTTGCCTGCTAGGCAGACACATCAGCCATCTGCACCAGGCCCAGAGAGCAAGTCTTTTTGGGCTTTTGGTCCCTCCTCAGTCTTGATGCCTCAGAGGTTCATGTCGGTTTACTTTTTCAGAGCAAAACCGAGAAGCCAGACAAGAACAGTGCAGCGAAGCAGGGAGGGAGAGCTGCCTGAAAAATGAAATGCTGCACACAGAGAAAAAATCTGAAAAAAATTATATCTCTAATCTGACACCGGGGGAAAAAAGCTTTTGAGAAATTAGAATCTACCTCAAACATCTTGTTCAGGGATCCCCATTGTGATAATGAATGAATGATTACCGGGTGTGTAGCATTTATATATGAGCAGCCACGTGTGGTTGTGTGACGAGACGAGAGAATGCCCATGACCTTTTGCAGCTTATGCATATTGTCCTCGATAATAGGAATATTTTCATTACCGGCAGCTGATTTCACCACCATGAAATTCATTGCACGTACTTAGAAAGAAGAGGCTCACTCCTCCTGGCTCATCAACCCTGTGACATAAGGATCACAAGTAACGTTGCGCAAGCTCCTCTGCTCGTCAGCTTATGAGGCTTCCCTCCATTTATAATGGCAAATGGTGCCACAAATCTTTACTGACGTGCTGCTTTCACATACCTCTGTATCTGTGACACACATTTATTAGGGGCCAAGAGACATGTTTGTAAGTAATTAATCACAGAGGTAGCATCTGGCTGATGAATGTCAGCGTGTGGCAAGAGACAGGCGAGCGGGAATTAGCCAGCAGACCCGATCTCTCCTTCCTATCGTCGTGCCTCCCCTGTTAATGAAGCCATCTTTGACAAATGCGGATGAGTGTCGCTTAGAAAACATAGTCGGGCAACAAGAGGGGAGGGGCAGGCTTTCATCCAGCCTCCTTCTCCTCCTTAACCGTCCTGCTGATTTGAGGAAGATGAGCACAGCTGCATTAACCCAGTTTACTGTGTATTGTCGTTGGCTCGCCGGAGGAGATGAGGCCAGGCGCGGCTTGGGCTCACTTATCAAAAAAGCTGTTGTGGCGTTACTGTATCGTGCTGTAAAGCTGCTGGAATGACTGTGATGTTTTCCTCAGAGCCTTCTGTTCTTCCTGGCGTACACACTGTTGTCAGCTTTCCTTCTTTGTACCAAGCTATAAAAAGATCTGGGGTTGATAAATGCTGCTCTTACACTACAGCATTTATGATGCCTACATGTTCATCCTTAAGCACATCAAAGGTTCATAATACCATGGTCCCATACGCAGCTGGGTCCAAATGAAAATAAGACCAAGTTTATGGAGGCTAATTAAATTGCTGAAAATCCCTATTTCCCAGCGGTATCTCTCCCTATTCTTTAATTAATCTAATTATAAATCATGATTTAGCTTAGCAGGCTCAATCTGATGATTGCACATTGTAAGAACCAAGTAAATATTTGACCTTACAAATGCGTTGCCAAAACATAAATTTTATAATGTTGTGTAAACACATCCGACAGAGCAGCATTTAGCAAACAAATAAACATAATAAATGGAAGGGATAAAGATTAGTATGCACATTATTTATAATCCTAATAGAGGTTGGATAATTACTTATTCTATGCCTAAATTAAGTTTCACATACTGCTCACCAGCCATACATAGATCAATCACCCCAAGAGCTAAATGAGCAAATAATTTCACAAAGTTTTGCACCCCAAACTCACCCCCCCACCCCCACCTCCCCTCTTTACAGAGCGCTGTTATAGGACTGAATATTTATAATCTGTAGCACAAGGTTTTTCTTCATTAGGGAAAAAAAAGAAAGCTGAGAGTAAGATAATTGCTGTATTCAATGATCAGTGTAATTAGTTGCTGGCAAATTCCAAGCGAAGTGATTTTAATGTTACATGAGTCATGACAGCCCTGTGGTGCAGTTATCGAGGGAAAACAAAGCAGGGGGTTAAGAGACGTGAAAATCATGCAGAGGAAGCAGACCCCTGAAAGTTGTAAATAGTCAACCTTGAGTGCTGGTGTGTGACAGAATTAATCATTAAATTGGGTGAATTGGAGTGATGTTAGACAAGGTGGATAATCTCTCTGACTGTCTCTTCCCTCATATAACGTAAAATACTGTATATATTATGAGTATTTTTTGTCTAAAACTCACCTACGGTTGCTTTTTTTCCATGTTGGTCTGCTCTGTAGCTTCCCTTTCTGTGCCATTGTATTATTTTATTAATCTCTCTCCTTCTTTCGTTGTTCTCCTCATCTCTCTGCCCTCCTCATCCTTTACCCTGTAAGGAAACTACTACGGGACCCCAAAGCCTCCAGCGGAGCCCAACTTGGTGCAGCCTGACCTGGTGGATCAGGTGCTGTTTGACGAAGACTACGGCGGCGAGGTCCCCAGGAAACGCACCACTTCAGTCAGTAAGATGGATAGGAAGGACAGCGCAGTCCCTGAGGAGGAAGATGATGATGAGAGGCCACCGCTAGTCAATGGATTGCCTGGTCAGTAACTGTCAAAGCACAGAATGTCATGCGGAGTTTCTGCCATACTCTGTTTGTCCTTTGGTTGTGGAATTGCTGCATTAGTTCAGTGTCACTGTCTGTTTGTGTTGTAAGACATAAAGACTTTGACTTGTTTCAGATTGTGTACTGGCCCACTGGGTGTTCGAGGACACCACAGTTCTGTGCACATCTCAATCCATCAC
>JAUBNQ010000023.1:20855544-20868922 GCA_032353495.1 Ctenopoma kingsleyae
TTTGTAGTAAGAGAACTGGGGTTAGCACCGAATTAAGTTCAAGCTGAAAAACATTTTTTTTTTTATAGAATGTAACATTGTTTTGACACTAGCAGCTCAAACACTGCTTGCTCAGCTGTACGAGGGATTCTCAAAAATCCAAACTGTGTTTACTCAACCAATCTGTCATATTGAACTAAAACACAAAACAATGCTCAGACATCCAGGAGTTCTTTTTATGGTAAGAAACCCGTCACAAATGACTGCTCCAGTGCAGCCCACAGCTGTGGCAGTGAAATCTCAGACCAGCCATAGATGGGCAGAGTTATGGTCGAATGAAAAAAGAGGTTAATGGAAAATGTGAGCTCTAAGTCTCTAAACTCTTGACTGCAGCTTTGCCCATCTTTGCTCAGACTGTCCTCATGACCCCCACCTCGATCCCCCTCAGTCGCTCCATGACCAATCTGAGTGGTATGATCGAGTGGGCCCTCACCCTGCTGTGAACCTTACTGATGACCTCAGATTTCCTCAGGGCTCTGCCCTCAGGCATCTTTTTTTTGTGTGCGTTTTAAAAATGACAAATACGTGCGTGTTTTGGGCAAAAGAAGCTGCAAATAACCACCCTGTTGATGCTGTTGAGGTGCTCTATGTTTGGAATTTTATACTTAATCTAAACTTCACGTGGCATGACCTTCAAGAAATACATCCCCCATAAATGCGTTTTTGTAACATGCATCATCTTCTGTTGTGAAGAGGTTAGCGGCTCATAAAAAGAACGGGATGGAAAGTACTCGTGTTTCATCTCTTTATAACCATCTTCTAAAGGAAGGCATGAAGCGCTAAGTCAATTACGAACTCCTTTGTTGTGTGTTTCTCATTAAAGGGGACTGTCTATAAGATGCAATAAAATATATGTGAAAAGCAGAAGTAAAATAGTATCATACAGAAACCACCTTAGGGCTAAAATGGCCCTTTCTAATATGAATCCCGTCTGTATCATTACAACCCACAGGGAATGTACATACTGTAGGTTTAAGCATTACACTGTGTGCACATGCAAATGCAACAACCCTTTGACAAACACATGCACATCATCACTCCCATGCAAATATGAGTGACATCAGGCCTCACTCCCTTCCCCTGCGGCAGGCAGGAAAACAGAACGACGGAGGTGTTGCTGAGGGCTAACCTTTGGCTCTGTCTGCCCTGTTTTCTCCCCGTTTCCCCTTTTGAGCCATCTTTCCGCTCCTATCTCCAGAGCACAGAGAGGGAGCAGACTGGAGGAAAGCAGTGCCCAGCTACACCCAGTCCAACAGCAACATGGATTTCCGCACATGGAGCTCTCTTCCCCGTGATGACAGCCTGGAGCCCCTGCCCCTTAACTGGGAGATGGCTTACACTGAGACCGGCATGGTGTACTTCATAGAGTAAGTTAAAGACACAACCCACGTAGTCATGTGGTCATGCTTACCACATTTAGTGTATCAATGCTGAATGGTCATGTGACCATTTAGCGCTGAAATAATTTGTGAATTAAGTAACGATAAGCATCACCTGAAATACATCAGCATTTTTAGCAAACAATGACTATATTTTAAATTATTTATCTAATAAAATTCCACATTTGTATGTTAAATCCGCTTCTAATGTGAGGATTTTGCTGAGTTTTTAACTGTTGCTCACGGTGACACCTTTGGACTCTGGGAATATAATAAACAATTGTACTAACTCTCGGATATTTAAGTGACTATTCTATGTATTTAAAAAATAATCAGTAGATTAATTAATGATGACACTGATTGTTTCTTGCAGCATTTAGGTACATACACAGTGATCTCACATGTTGTCAGTCCCAAAATATTAGACACTAACTCAAATGATTAATAATACCATTATTTGCCGTGTACTGTATAGTAAATTTATGGATTTTAAACTCTAAGTCTTCTCATAAAATTATACATTGTGCTCACAGATAAGGACAGAAATAGTAACAGCTGAGTTTTAAAAGATAAGTCTAACTTTATTTAATATTTTTCTTAGCGCTATGAAAAGATTTAACTCAACAATAATCTTATTCTACTACCAAGAACTGACTATGTAGCCAAGAGATTTAATTTTTACCTTGAACATATCAGACCTATGCACACTGGTCTGCTGCTTTATATAGGCCTAAATATTTGTGCCACAAATGTTTAGTCCCCAACAAATGCAAATTATGTCAATCTAAGTCAACTCGTTTTAACTGTTTTCTCTACAAATAAGAAAAACATAAGACAAAGCTCTAACGTGAACATTAGGAGGTGACAGATGTTAGTTGTGGTACTGAACCTCTGAATTCTAGGTGCTGATATTTAGTGCAGCTGATGACTTGTGTGTTGTTACTTATGTCATCTTACAAATGCAGTGGGGTATGCTGCACAGCGTAATATTAAAAATGAAAGTGATGTTTGTCATGCAGCATCGTATTTTCTGCTGTCTTCTTCATGCATAATGAAACACAGATAAATGTTTGTCAGCATCTAATCAGGACAACAGTAGGGTTAGGTTTGATCCTGCGTGTGTAATGATGGGTTTGTGATCTGAAACTCATCACAGAGTCATTTTAAAAAGCAACACTTTCATGTAAAAAGGCAATAATAAACAAATTGCATGAAATATACACATACTCACGCTTTAACGACAGCAATTTTGACTGACAAGAGATGAAATATTTCCGAACCGCTTTTATGATGGTATGAAATGCAGCTCAGAGCTCAGGTATAAATACATTTAAAATTTTATTGGAGTTGACTGTCACAGATTATTATTTTCATTACAAAACAACAGCTGTTAAACTTCAGGTTTTTATAAAGACATGTTAATGTCTTTCTTTAAATCAATCAATGCTTTCATTTTATAAACAAATCTCTTTCAGAGGTTTATATTGTGTGTACATACATGCATGCGTGCGTGTGCGTGTGAGCCTGTGTGTTTTATTCATATTTGGCTCTAAGCTAGTTGTCTCTGAAGATATCAGAAGACCATTGTGATTTTCCTCCTGATTACACACCCCAGTTGTTTAGCACATTTGAGGATAAACGAGTTTGTCATGTTTCACATTCTGAGGGGTTTTTTCTCCCCTCTGAAAAGGCCACCTAACCATAAACACAATAATGTGACAGCTGAATGCAAACCATTGGATCAGATGTTTGCTGATGAAGTAACCCTTCTTTCGCACAAGAGCATGTTTCACAGGAGAATACGTTTTTCTGTCGTGGCACGTCTTTGTGTTGGCTACTTGTGCCTCAGCAGCAATTTCTCTGCTGGCGCAGGTCTTTGGTTGATATTTGCTGGCTGCTCTCTGTGCTCCACAGTCACAATACGAAGACGACCACATGGTTGGACCCTCGCTTGGCGAAGAAGGCGAAGCCCCCCGAGAAGTGTGAGGATGGAGGTATGTAGACTGTACTACTCAGCTGGTCTATTCAAGCATGCAGTCATTCCATTAACTACGATAACACTTGTATTTACATAAGGGAATACCCCTCTTGGAGACGTCCTACATTACATGATCCAACTCAGTTTCACCAAGTTAATCAAATAACCAGGCAGGATAAACATGCAAATTCTCTTTAAAATAACATGTCACCTAAGAGCAGCTCCTAAGCATCACAATTACGTGACCTAATTTTTCTGAAATCTAGAGCTGGGGTTTATTTTAAGGAATTCCAGATGTGCATTTGTAACTCAGGATGCTAATGTGGCCTTAAGTGTAAACAGAGACAGAGAGTGGCCACAGCTGAAAGAGTGGGACCCTCCCAGCCTGGTTTTAATGGGTTTTTACAGACAGACAGAAAGCTAGTTGGTGTGTTGCTTCTGAAAAGCAACTCCAAAGCCCTCTCGTGCGTGAAGAGCTCTTTTCTCTCTCTCTTTTTCTCTCCCTCTGCCTGATATGTTCATCAAGGCATGACAGACATCAGCCATTCCAGCCGGCCTGCTCATTGAAACCACAGAAATATTCACAAAATTATTGTAGACCATTTTCGTGACTTCTTTCTTATGCTAAATGGCCCAGTCAGGGAGAAAAATACGCTGGGAACTACTGCTGTATGTCACCACCTTGTTGAATGGGTTACAGCTCCCAGATGACTTATAAATATTGTGTCTGATCTTCCTTTCTTTCCTCCACGCTGTTATCTTTGTGTGTGTCCTATTTGCATCTCTCCATAATACAATAGCACGCTATCTTCTTTTTTCAGAGTTACCTTACGGCTGGGAGGAAATTGACGATCCACAGTACGGCACATACTACGTGGAGTAAGTTTTAAAAATGTATTGATACATGTCATTTCCGTGCACTGCACCTCCCGTCCATATGAACAGTGTAAATTGTTTTAGCACACTCCCAGATGCACATAACTCGCAAGCACATACCACCAGAGGGATCACAGCACAAATGCATATTGTGCTGCTTAGTGTACATTAGCAGTGGACCAGCATAAATCAATACAGTCTAAAAATAAACAAATGGATCTGGCACACGGCTCGTTTTCGTTCATCTTGGGTGGAGATGCTCTGTATGAGTTATACAACATGCAGCAAGGAAGCATTTACCTGGAGAACAATTGAAGATTCTGATCAGGATTTTCCCATTGTTTATCAGTGGGTGGTAAAATGAAACTCTGCAGGCAGCATTGCAATGACCTGTATGTGAACACTTATTGTGCTTTTGATGTGTTCTGCTAAGTATGTGTGTGTGAGTGTAGACTTTGAGTTTGTGTATTTATCTATGCATATTGTTTGTATATTTGTCAGAGCACAAAATATGTTTTCGAGCTCACCACCCCAGCAGGAAATCTGTGAAACACAGCCATTGTAACAGCAGTAGAGAGAAGTGGGGAGATTTTCAACTAGAATGCATGGAGGGAGGAGAGTGGTGGCTGGAAGGGGAGGCAGCAATCTGTTTTGATGAAAAGAAAATGGCTCGCCTTGTTTTATTGCTCAGGCTGTAGAAGAATCCCTCCTAGGTAGAGGTGACATGAGAAAGAAACTTGCACTTTGCGGACAAGGAGAGTCGATGGCATATAGATTTAGCTTGTAGCTGCTAGTGTTTTAGCTTGAAATGAGCTCACTGTGAAACAATGGCTGTTTGTATGCCAGGGGGACAACAGGCTGTTTACCTTGTTGTAGAGGAACAGGATGTTGCTGGCATGTGAGGGGGTGGGGGGAGGAGGTTATTTCCTACAAAATTAAATGGCTAAAAGCCATACCACTTTCACCATATAAAAAGGGAGGCAAGCCGGCTTTTTCTGCATGTGTGCTGCGCTTATAAATGTATTTCTAATGGCGCCACTATACTATAGTGTCCCATTAGTGAATATGAATACATAATTAATTGCAGAAAAAGATCAGTAAGATCATTGATTCTTACTGGTATGGTGTGTGTGTGTGTGTGTGTGTGTGTGTGTGTGTGTGTGTGTGTGTGTGTGTGTGTGTGTGTGTGTGTGTGTGTGTGTACATGTATGTGTGTGTACATGTATGTGTGTGTTTTTTTTCTCCTAAATCTGAGTCTGTTAATGTTTCAGCCACATTAACCAGAAAACCCAGTTTGAGAACCCAGTCCTGGAGGCAAAGAAGAAGCTGAGCCAAGAGACAGCTATGATCCAACAAGCCTCAGCAGCATCCTCCCAAGGTAACAAACACTTCGCAGAACCTGTCATCTACTTCAACTTCCTCTCCATTTGAGGTGTTCACAGAACAGCAGTCTGCAGTCAGCAGGGCCATAACTGCAGAGCTAAACGAAATAAAGCTGCAACTAAAATACATGGGACCGTGACCTTTAAAAACACCATGACATAATGCACCGGGTCTTGTAGGCTTTGAGATCTCCCTTAGGTTTAAAAGACATGCAGATACATGTAAAACTGTAATTACTTCCACCAACTTTGCGTCTGGCACTGTCATTGTCTGTCTGACTAAAACAAGAAGTTCCAGTCAGACTGAGGTCATCTCAAGGTGATGAAACTCCTTGTTTTTGCTTTTACACCTTCTGCTAGTCGTTCTAAACTGATTCTCCTGTTATTCATTGAACTAGTGTATAACCAGTGCTATTATGTGGAGTATTTAAGAACAACAGGGGTAGTTCTGGCTTTGTTTCTTTTTCACAGCTTATTACATTTTTGTACTCACTCTAAATGACTCTGGGCATGAGCATCAGTTAATTGTCTAAAATATAATTGTAGTTTAATAACTTTGGCTCATGCGCTATGTAGAGACTCTTTCACCTCAGCCAGTGTGTTGTTATAAATATGTTCCCTGGGAATAGAAAGCAGGGAGAGCGTCATTGTTAGATGCAAGGTCTGCTGAATGTGTCAACCTTCAAGTAGCCTCAAACAGTAATAGACTGTCAAACCCCCGGTTATCGCATAAATTATAAGTTTTTGTCAGTGCTCCAATAATGGCCTGTTCTTTTGGTTGACAAGCCATTTTTCTCTTGCGATAAACATTATGAATTAAGTATGTTTTCATTACAGTAGGTGTATAATAGATCACAGTTCTGCAGAAAAGTGGTGATAGACAAGCTAGTAGCACTGGCAGGGATTCAGGGAGTGAGCGAGGGAAAGCAGGGGAGGAGGATGGCTTTTAGCGGTGCATGTGGCAACAGCTGGTGGAACAGCACGTCAGAGAGGCCAAACATAATCAGACATCTCTTTGCTCAGGTGTGCGGGGACTGAGGAAAGCACCATCTCGCTGCTGATTACCCATTACACAATCTAGTGAGCTGTCAGACGGTTGCTATGATGAAACCAAAGTATCGTCAGTTGGCGGTTACTCCTCAGGCAATGCTGTAATTCAGACTTTTACAGGTTTTGAAGGTTTCCAGGGGGTGTTTGCTGTTCAAGTTGCCTTCTTGGACACAGCAGCTGCTGTTACTCCACTGATGTAGACATATGTAGTTCCAAAGGTAGTAGTATGTCTCCCCAATTATTCTGAGTAATGAGATTGAGATTTACAACACAATTAAGTCACACATGAACAATCAAAAACCATGGCTGTTTGATGTAGTGTATCTGATGGTTTTGTCTGCCTCTGGCATTCAAAGTCTGCCCACAAACACTGGCACAGAGACCTGCCTTGGACTCTCCCACACAAGTACAGGCTCACACATGCCACAGTCACTTCCTCCCTCTGTTTCTTTCTCTTTCTCTCTCCATTAGCTCTGTCTGTTTCTTCACACATAAATGTGCAGTCAAATGGTTATTCCGGTACTCACTGAGGGGAAGTAAAAAAAAAAAATTCATGTTAAGTTTATAAAGCAATTTGAATGTGATTATGTAAATGAGCTTTGCTTGATCTGTGCAACAGTGTGGACATCTGGAGTCCACGCTGACTGTGATAAGTTCACTCAGTCGCTGATGTCTCTGGTGAATGTTTATGGCTGCTGAACCATTAGATAGAGAGTGGTTGAATTTAAATTCCTTACACAACCCTCCACAGTCGTATAGTGTTTATAAAACTGAAGGAAACGAGAGAGAAAATGTACAGTTGTTATTTTGCAGCCAAAATAGAAAATTGCTGCTGTTGTCTTGAAAACTAGATATCGACATGGGAACATGGTGACTGAAAGCCATTTTTATGTCAGCGTGTGGATCAGAAAAAGACAGAGAGGAAGAACAGGAAGAAGATATGCAGCTTTAGATTTACATACACAAAACAGCCATTCTCATGTGAGACATGAACATTGGTGCATTCATCTAAAATCCTATTTTCACAGCAGCTCTCAAAAGTTGCATCTAAGTGACAAGTGTAAATTGGCCAAAAGGCACTTTTTAATGTATAATTTATAATCTTTGACATGTGTCACATGCTTTTACTCCGCTGCTCCACAAAGGATACGGCTGATGATATGTTTAAAATGCCTGTTTCAATTAATTGATACTAACAAGCATAATTCATATATGCTAATTCAATCATTATTCATTTGTACCGTAGAGCTAGTTGTCTAAAGTCCTACATATATAGATTTTTTGCAAATACCTTCTAGTGCATCAATTGTGGCTGAAAAAAGAGTTCAATAATGCAGTACGGTATCTACATTTGCTAAAAAAAATACACTAGCCTTATCGTTTCTACTTCGACACAGTAAATAATTTGTTTTCTGTGTGTTTCTGTTCCATGTAGGGCTGTTTTTAGCATTTCATTCATCTTTAAATATATCCTCGTATGTTCTTCAGAAAAATGACAGACCATTTCTAAACCTATAATGAGATTGACAGCCACATTGCGTTCTGTCATATACCGCACAGTTGCTGGAATGCGCACCATTTGTCACCAGCTGGCTTCAGTTTTACTGTATTTGAGTCAAACTTACAAGGCAGTCCATCAGGCAGCAAGGGAAAAAATGGTGTTTCCATGATCTAAAGTGCTGATACCACAGCAATGCCAGATAGGGAAGCTGCTCAGTGTAATTCAGTGTGACCCTGACAGCTGGTTATCTACTGTATTGCGTATGCCACAACCAAGCTGCTGGTCCATATTGATGTTGCCACTGACCTTAAGTTGTTCCTTACTCAAGTTATAAAAAGTCTATGCTGACAAACCCCTTTTTTCTGATTCACTGACTGCTGTTGGGAGGGTATAAGAGAGGACATCATGCTAAATTGGACACTGTCAAAATTGATATATCACTGTTCCGCTCTATAGTTTTGTAATAGAAGGAAGAAAGTAAAAGAGCATCTGCAGTAAAATTTGATCTCATTTATCTGTTGGTTTGTGCTCCTCTCTCTGTCTAGTTTAGGGATGTCACATCATGTTAATTAGAATTAAGTCTATAAGTTCATCTTCTGCACAAAGTGTATATAATTGACATTCTATGCAGACATTGATGGATTTGACTCTTTCAATGAGGACACGAATTCATTACATAAAAGCAGCTTTTCGCGTCGAGCCATGTTTGGAGATTAATCACATGTACACTTATTCACAGGTAAAGGAGGGCCGTATGGTTTCACTGCAGACCCCAGCCAACTGAAAGGGGAGCTGTATCACACGGCGCTGAAGAAGAGCTCCCAGGGATTTGGGTTTACCATCATCGGGGGTGACCGCACAGATGAGTTTCTGCAGGTGAAAAATGTGCTCAGCGATGGCCCTGCTGCCCATGACGGCAAGATGTCATCTGGTGAGCGAGACCTCCCGCAGCTGCACTCGCACAATTTTAGAAGTTGCCACGGGAAAGATAAAAAATGTATTCTCATTCAAATAAACATGAAAATCTCATCAGCCAATCTCAGCCATCTTGTATCCGGCATGATGCACCTGGAGTAATTTTACCTCTGCTGAGTTCACTTAACCTTAACATGAGTCCAACAACACAAAAAAACAACTATAGCTCTGTAAAGGCCTGAGGTTTATAACGTACCACTGCTCTCTCCATAAACCAACTGTTTTGTGTGTGTGCGCGTGTGTATGTGTGTGTGTGTGTGAGATGGTTACACTGGTATGACATGACAGAAATCTACACCCATCTCCCCTACATCTGGTTGTCACGGAGAGTGCTGTTCAGGTCTGTTCAACACCGAAGTGAGTGAAGGAGGGACAGGAATAAAACAGGAATGAATGGCAGCCTGAAGATGAAAGGAAAGGGAAGAAGTAGAGGGAGCTGACAAAATGAAAATAAGAGAGATCAGTGAATGAGAGAGGGACATTTTAGAGATGTAGATAAATACAGAGTGATGATGTCTCCATTAAATACCAGAAAAAGAACTTCCTGTCTCACCTGATTTATTTTCTCCATCTGTCCTAGGTGATGTGATTGTTGAGATTAATGGGATGTGTGTGCTGGGGAAGACGCATCCAGAGGTGGTGCAGATGTTCCAATCCATTCCCATCAACCAGTATGTGGACATGGTTCTTTGCCGTGGCTACCCACTTCCCCCAGATGTGGATCTAGACAGTGACGACCCTCTGCCACCTCCTCCTCCTCCGCCGGCTGCCCAGCCCCAATCGGCCCTGCACGGGGGCGAAGTGGTGACAGCCGTGCCCCTTATCAATGGACAGCCACTGCTTGTGAAAGGCGAGGTCCTGCACGGCTCCTCTCAGGAGCTCCACTATGTCACTACAGATGCTAGTGGCCGGCCAGTTGTGGCAGCCATGCCCAATGGGAGGCATGGGGACCAAGGAGAGGTGGCCCCAGGCATGTTGCAGCCAGAGCTGGCGAGTGTGCCTCTGATAAAGGGGCCTGGAGGATTCGGGTTTGCCATTGCTGACTGTCCGCTGGGACAGAAAGTGAAGATGATCCTGGATGCGCAGTGGTGCCGCGGCCTGAAGAAAGGAGACGTCATTAAGGAGATCAACAGGCAAAATGTCCAAACTCTGAGCCACGCCCAAGTGGTGGATATCCTGAAAGACCTACCAGTGGGAAGCGAGGTCAATGTGCTAGTGCTGCGAGGAGGTGAGAGACAGAAACAACAATATATCTACCCGTCTGTCTGTGTGTCTGTTTATCTGGCAGGCTGGATGGCTGTATCCTCCTATTATTGTATCACCATGCCTTTATGTCCTATTGCGTGTGCCTGTGAGAGGTGAGGTCAGCGTGCTGATGCTAACATGAGGTGAGGTGGTGTTGTGGCTGGCTGGGGGACATTGACTGACCGCCCGGAGTTGTCCTGTAGAAGACTAGCTGATGCCACTCTGCAGGCTGTGCAGCTGAATATATCCACCTGCACCTCTTTAGCTATCCTATCCTCATTACTTACACAAACTGTACATCTTGAGTATTGCTGTCTGCTACAAGTCTGAGTGGAAATTACATAAGTGTAGGGATGTGCTTCATTCCAGTAGAGAGAGAGGGAGGAGGGTAGGCACCATACAAATGTCTCCTACATCCATCTCCAGCCACCCGAGGGACTCCCTCCGTGAGTCAGTGAACCCCATATTGGCTTTGATCATCAACAGAGTGCAGGGGATTTCTGCATGCCTCTATATCCACGGTCCCTCAAAGAGCCATGGCTAAATAGCTACAGAAGGAAGGTCCCGAGGGGCCTCCTCCTTGTAGCCGCACCCCAACACTCCTCCCCCAAACACCATCACCATGTCGTACTCCGCTGCATGGCTCCACAGAGGGAGAGCTGGACTCAGCCTGCCCAACTCAAGAGCTAATGCCGGCTTTAACTCTCGTTAGACAATAGCCTTTGACTTAGAAGAGGATCCCTGTGTGTGTTTGAGAGAGTGGCGGGCATCACTGGCCAGAAGAAAGGATGGAGGGAAAAGAACGGTTTGGGTGGGTGCGTTTCAGGTGTGCACACACTGCATTCTTCTTTCATCCGTTTGATGGCTCTGATGCTGGACTGGGAATTTCTCCAGTGAAGCCGAAAAATGGCACTGCATCTTTTCTTTTAAATCATACTCCATTAACCTCTCATCAGGACAAGTGTTGGTCCAGCCTCGCAGGACTCTAGGCTCCAGAGGACTGTTTCCTAATCCAGTTAATGTGAGGAGTTGAGGGGAGTTGAGGAGGGGGCTGTAAGAGATGATCTGTAGGGAACAGTCTGAGCGCTTGAGATGGAACGTGTGGGTGTAGTGGGATGTACTGGGAAGAGAATTATTGGTCATTAAATTATAAGCATGAATTTCTAACGCTCTCACTCGCTTCCTTAACCCTGCAGTGGGCCTGCACCATGTTTCAGCACTTCAGCATATACACTGCCCTCATATTCCCTGTGTAGCTTTAATCGCACATGGCTGTATATTCCCCACTGGATCATTCTTTAGTGAGTACACCTCTTGAGTTTAGAGCAGCTTGCTGGTTTATTTTTATGCTCATTGCTGCTGTTTCTCAGCCAGAGAGGCAGTGCCATCTGGTGGACGGTGGTTCAGCGACAGTTGCTGTTTCGAATCTGTATTTCTTACCATCTTTCTATTGTCTGTCTCTGTCTCTCCATAGGTCAAACATCCCCTGTGAAGAGCCTAAAGCCTGTGAGTAAAGACAAATCTTTCCCTGTTTTCTCGCTATTGGTTTTCCCCGGGGAACTTATCCCTCAATTTATTTTCAAAGCTTTTCGTCCTTCAGCTTAACCAGTAAACCTCTGTTGAGTCGAATTAAATGATAGCGATAAATTTGAATATTGATTATGTTGCCGGGCGCCTCCTTTTGTTTGCTCTGAAAAACGGTCTTAATTAGTTTCCTGCAGTATTTGCATTCTTTGGGCTATTGTCAAGGGGATTGCAATGGTAATGAATCACAGATGAGCCTCTTTAGATATGGTGATATTATTAATACAACAGTTTTAGATAAAGAAGTTGCCCTTTCTGCCTGAATAGGCCTGTCAGAGCCACGTGGAAGTCTCTAGTTTTTCCCATGGATTTTATATTATATTCAAATCTGATTGTTTAGCCCTAATACAATAGAGAGAATTTTAAGTGAAAACTGCAAAAAGAGAACCAGTGAAGTGACCTTTATTGCATTTAGTAATTTATCACCATTAGATGCTCAGCCACTTGTCTGGAATAATGAGCTGTACAGACTATCAATAAAATGTGTGATGCCCTTTGTAGGCAAATACTAAAAGATGTGTGATCTATTGAAAATCTGAAATGAAAACTGTAATTATATGTTGTAGAAAAATAATGATTCTTACAGCTATATGTCGTGCTTGTATTTATTTTCAGAGACAGGAAATGACAGCCAGTACAGAGACTTTGGATGGTATCACAGACACAGCTCCCCAGGCTTTGCCTTACCACTCCAACGCAAGCACCCTACGCTCCACCGACTCCCCAAAAAGAGATGCCACAGAGATGTACCTGAAGTCCAAAGCCCTGCTGGAGAGCAGACGTGAGTGTAGACAAACATCACTTGTTCTCAAAGGCTGTTCTGTGTTTACGTTTTATCACTTTCACCTTGAAACCTCTTACACAACAGTGATGGCGTATTTCTGATCCACAGAGCCTCACACCAAAGACATAGATGTTTTTCTAAAGAGAGACATTGAAACAGGTTTTGGCTTCCGTGTTCTGGGAGGAGAAGGTCCACAACAGCCAGTAAGTAATAACGTTCTTGTAAGCATATTTATCCTAACAGTTATAATAACATTATGCAAATTAATAAACTCTTGACCTGGATCTAAATGATAGAATTTTCCAGTTCAGAACAAGATTCTGTATACATTATTTTAATTTCTACTTTCTCAGTATACTAACCCTATATCAGAATGTCTTTCCCCAGGTGTATATTGGGGCCATTGTGCCCAGCGGAGCTGCGGAGAAGGACGGTCGCCTGAGAGCAGGAGATGAGCTCATCGGCATCGATGGTGTGATGGTTAAAGGTCGTTCGCACAAGCAGGTCTTGGATCTGATGACCAACGCTGCCCGTAATGGTCAGGTTATGTTGACTGTACGCAGAAAAGTCATCTACAGAGGTGAG
>JAUBNQ010000023.1:20869022-20879946 GCA_032353495.1 Ctenopoma kingsleyae
TGTTTTGTTTTGTTTTGTTTATCACAAGTGAAATCTTGAAATGCAGGATAATCGCCATCACTTCATTACTTTCACTGACATATTTCTTATACAAGAACACACATTAAATCTCTACTCTGTTTTGTCCCTCAAATACACTGGTGTTCGTATCCTCTTATTTCAGATGTGACAGAAGAAGAGGCTCAGGAAATGACCCCAGTGTTGGTGAACGGCTCCCCCAAGCTACCTCGCATACCGATGCCCGCAGCTCTGGACCACGAGTCTTTTGACATCACACTCCACCGCAAGGACACCGAGGGATTTGGCTTTGTCATCCTCACATCCAAGAGTAAACCACCGCTTGGAGGTGAGCATCAAGTCTTCCAAATCTGCTATCAATATTTAAAGATTTTCATCATCACATGACATGATCACATCGTGACAGCTACATAAAATGTCAGTGTATATTGTCTCATGTTTGAATGAGGTCACAATAACTTAATTTCCATTAAATATTTAATAAGTAAGCATTAGGAAAATGTCCTAAACAGCATACTCTTACTGATTCTGGTGCAATGCAAAGATACACTATAGGCTACAGCAGTTGAGAATAAATAAGTCATAGACGTATAGAGGATTTGAACACTGGTAAACATCATTAAAGAAAGAGACTCACTTCAATCTCCCATGCATTATGCAAGGTGACATACAGTATATTCCTCTTCTGTGACTGCTACTTAGTCTCTGCATATTCTCACACAATTGAGCATATAGCAGATCCTAGTCAAACCAGTTATGATGGCCTTCCAGATATATTTCAGTGTTTTCATAATGGTCACTCCATCTGGGTCTTAATGTCTAATTTCTCCTCTTATCTTGCCTTTCCAGTTATCCCGCACAAAATTGGCAGAATCATTGAAGGTAGCCCCACCGACCGCTGTGGCCTGCTGCATGTCGGAGATCGTATCTCGGCAGTCAACGGGCGCTCCATCATTGAGCTCTCTCACAATGACATTGTTCAGCTTATCAAGGATGCTGGCAACGTCGTCACCCTCACCGTAGTTCCTGAGGATGGTGAGTACCTCTGTGTGCCCATATCTGCTGTAGCTTTGTGTGGGTTTCTTTGTTCAGTTTGCTTTGGTCCAAGTTTTAAATTTTATTGTCTTCAAGGGGAAAATTAGTTATGCAGCCTGGTAATCAAAGAAATCAACCGTGCTAATAATAAGGAGATGTGAATATTTTAGTATGAGGGTTAGGAATAATTTTGAAATCGAGGTATTCCAAATTTGAAAAATAGGACCCCTGGATTGAATGAATTAGAATAAAACAAATTGGAATCACTATTTAATATCCTGCAAGGGAATTTAGTAGACTACTTAAGTCAAATAATAATGCTGCGTACTGGCAGAATTTTCTCCAGGTTGAGGAGATTCATTATCCAAGAGAACTGAATGATGAACTGTCTTGTTTGTTTTAAATGAGTCTTATTGTTGATTATACATTGCTGCAAATATAAAAATTAATTTCAGAGTACAAGGGCCCTCCATCTGGTGCGAGTTCAGCTAAACAGAGTCCTGCTCTTCAGCACAGAGCCATGGGACAGAGGTCAGCACTTCAGGATGAACGGTAAGGATCTAATCTCGAACAAAGCTGTCAGAGAAAGGGGTATATAGAAGTTTTGTGTACCAGTATTTGTTTTTACCCTGTGCACTAAATACACATTTTAGATTCAGTGTCCCCATCAGAAAGCACTGCAAACCTGGACCCATTAAAATGTGTTTTGGCTGTTGGGTGTATTCATCCACCCACCCAGGCTGTAGCTGTTTAGAATGACTTATCTGATGATACTGTCCCAGCCAGATGTGCAAAACACTTGTGCATTCAGCTGCAGATGCATATGTAATGTGAAGTGACGCAAAGATATCCGATTTTGTGCTAACCATCTGTTCACATATGCAGTTGCTGTCAGCTGCATTCTCAGTTATGGAATGATGCAGAAAAGTTGCATTACTTTTTTTACTTTTGTTTTCATTCTCATCTTTATTTCACCTGCCATCAGCCCACATTAGTCAGTTTACCTGACACAAATTATTAAAGCCTGGAAATATTCTTCACAGAATTCACAGAAAGTATGACTAAAACATGACTAAAATTTAAACTGAGGTCCACTGACTAAATCTTGACTAAAACGAAAACATAAATGGCTAAAATATGAATGACAAAAAGTATTTTGTGACTAACACAATTTTACAAATAGCTTTGTGGATTGATTTGGAGTCTTGTGCTACAGCTAGCTTCTCAAAAGCTGCAAATTGTTGCTTTAAAATGTACATTTATAAAACATTGACACTGGGCAATCAGAGAAAATTGATTCTCCTGTCCTTTTTATGCTTTTTATCTCTAGATAAAGCTTCTCTTCTCTACACACTGTATGTTTGTTTGTTTATACGTATATATTTTGTTCCTAATGCTCTGTATCCAATGTTGTACAGTCAGCATCTGTTGTTTTTAAATTGCTTGACTTGACTTGAGTCACTGCTGGTGCTGCAACTTACAGCCCTCTTGCCCATGTTTGGCCTGTGGAGAGAAAAAGGCAGCAAATGCAAAAAGAACCTCCCCTAAATATAACAAATAGTGCGGTTATGGTGATGTTAATACAATGATGTTGCTACACGCCCTGACAAATTCTCATGAAACCATGAAAATCCTCTGTAATTTGACGCAACACGAAATAAAGCGAGTAAAAGAGTAAAAGAGTAGTTAGAGAAGGCATTTCTGAACAAAGTGAGTGATGTAATAACAATAAAAATGAGATAATAATGTGTACTTTATAAAACATATAAAGCACAAAATTAAACTATCCATATATGACATAAACATTCCTCATTAAGTTAGATTTTATGTTTTGCATAATGACTTTTGCCGTTTGTGCCCCACAGCGTGCTGTTTACTGCATGTATTAACTGTAGAAACACATCTGTTGTTTGTTTCAGTTATAACCTCGACATAGAGGAAAAAAGGGAGGGAGTCAACTGGTCGGACCACAAAACTCTTCCACTTAGTGAGCAAGGAACGCTGTGTGTGACGGGACCGAACCAGGTGAGAACTGTGCTGTTATTTCTTCCATTGTACTGTGTGTTAGTTGTCTTAGCAACTATTTTAAGGTTAACACAAATGGTTTTACATAATATACACAATATCTGCAATCTGTATGACTGTATGAAAAAAATTACACTTACTTACAGTATACTGTACAGTATTGCTCACAAACAGTATCTTAGCTCTTTTCTGTTATATACAATGCACACAGTGATTTTAGTGCATACTGTGCTCATCCTAGTTTAAAATAATGCAACTTTAGGATCATATAAACAAAATTGAAGCCATTCAAAGGAAAGCAGGGATCAATAAAGGACACCTTCATTATTGGCTGAAGAGATACTGATGGCTGAAAAACAAGTAATAATTAAACAGGAATGTGTCTCAGTAACATCTTCATTCAAAACTCAACCCGGCATCTTCACACAAAGTGACTTATAGCTCCCAGATGGTGTCGATGTTGTGGTTGATCTGTGTATTTGTTGTACGCTTGTTTGTGCATGTGTAGCACAGTAAGTACTGATAGATTTGCCTTTTCCATTAGCATGAAATAAGAAGTTTCCTTGTGCTTGTTCTCTGTAGGGTTGTCTGACGGTGGAGTTAGAGAGGGGCCCAAGGGGCTTTGGCTTCAGTCTGCGAGGGGGCACAGAGTACAACATGGGCCTGTTTATCTTGAGACTTGCTGAAGATGGACCAGCTCAGCTTGACGGTAGAATCCATGTGAGTGATCCTGTTATTGTATTGTTTTTATTTATGATGTTTGTGTTTATATGTAATATGATTTTTTTTTTTTTTTTGCAATGTCCTCCTTGGCCTGTGGAAAGTTTGAGTTGCCCTTGTTGCCACATGAGACTAACTCAAAATGTCTAAAGCATTACTAATGTCCCCTAGAGACTGCAGTAGTCATTACGTCCCACACTACTCATGAATGCTCATTTGAAAACTCAAAAGTAATTATCCCGAAGCAATAATGACTGTTCATAGATAACTTCATTGAAATTCGAATACCAAATTATGATGTAACTTGAGTGAAAAGTTGAGCTAGAGGAAAACTCATCAAAGCATAAATATTGGCCTGGTGGTTAGTCTACACCCGAGGTCAGGGGGGTCATCACAGTTATTACAATTCATTCTTTCTAAACTCAGAATATGCATACCAAATATCATGGGCATTTAGCCTATAATTGTTGAGATTTCTCTCTCTGGAGCTTTGGATAGATGGATCAAGTGACTGACCACCATCCTCTGGCCCTGCAGCTGACTAGAAATACACAGAAAAGTCAGCAGCATTCTTAGGAAGGTCATTTGGTTATGCTCAAGAGTTGTAGGTACAGTTTGACAAGCTATTATGTAAAGCATTACATTGCTTACATCTAATTTTGCACATTTAGTAGTTTATGGAGGGGAGACGTACAGTAAATCAGAGGAACATATCATTGCTCTTGAAGTGTGCTGAATGCACCAGAGATTGAAGTAATGAATTGCTTTCGGTAACTGCCACTTACAGTTCTGAGGGTGTAGATGCTTCCAGCGACTATGTGTTTAATTTAGCATAGTAATTCCACCTTTTCACACAACACATAGAACATATATAGTGAAGCAATAAGTTTGAAGATGGTCTTTAAGTCTCATTTTCATTTTCTAATTTCAGATTCTCTCTCTTCTTCTCTATTAAATGTCCTTGAGCAGGACACTGATCATTTCCAGGAGGGTTGCTCAGTAACTGACCCTCTGCTCTTTCCCTCTATGGAAAAGATTCAGCAGAATTAGAATTTTCCCACAGGGATGAAATTATCACATTATTATTATTATTATTATTATTGTTAGGACAAGAGGGGAGATGCTGCATTGGAAAGATTAGAAGCTCCTGGCAGGAATCAATCTAAGGCTTGCCAGACTGTGATCTCTGGGCATGACTTTGCCTATCCAAGGGTGGAGAGAAATGTCAACACTTATTAGAGCCGAACAGACTGAAATGTTTACAAGCTTTATCCTGAGTTACTTTGTCATCTCCAATAATAGCGGGAACCTCCAGGGTAATACAGGGCTATGTGTGTGGCATTCATTTTTCATTCTTAGATTATGTGTGTAAGCATGCAGCTTCTGTATGTTTGAGCGTGTGTGTGCACGCTACGCAGAGTATGTTAAGTGTTCCTAGACGTGTTTCTATTTATTAACTGCATTTTCTGCATTACTGACAGGTTGGAGATGAGATAGTGGAGATTAACGGGGAGCCGGCACGTGGCATTTCACATACACGGGCTATTGAATTGATCCAGGCTGGAGGAAACAAAGTGGTACTGCTGCTGAGACCTGGGGTGGGCCTGAGTCAAGATGGCAGTAAGTATTAAAGCAATTATAGATTCTATGTGCAATACAGAAACATCCATTAAAACCTATTTGAGTACACTGTCAAGTATAATATGTAATAGTAGGTACTCTAGCTTGGTTGAATAAAAAACATTTACATGATTGAATACTCAATCATGTCAGATAGATTTAGGATTTCTTTCCTCAAATACAGTATGTGATTTATAAACTCTCAAAGGAATTGATGTGCTTCTTCATCTTAGTTTCTAAAATTAGATGAATCTGAAACCAGTTAATTTAGCATCAAGTCTGAAAGCATCAACCAGCTAGCCTATCCAAAGGTTAAAATTGAACAAATTAACTTGTTACAGTATGTTTTCTTTGTTTAATCTCTATGAAAAGGCGTAATCATGACTTGCAAGTTTCACAGGGATTACGTGCCTGACAATTTCTTGGCTGGGAGCAGCGGCTTCATGGAGTTTGGCTGATTGTCTGATCGCTTCAAACAAAATACCATAGAGTTATTGCACCTGGCCACTAAATAAACACCAGACGCATAATCCCGGTCAAAGCACAACTTGTCATTTTTTACTTTACAGGTTATTTATGAGCCATACAGATGCTGAAGTATTTTTTTTAGCTTTAGAAAGAGTCAGTCTGTTTCCTTTCCTTTCCTAAACGAAGCATCTCTATCTTATTTAGAGCCGAGCAGAAGAGACTTAAGAGTAGTCTCAATCTTTTCATGTTATGCTTTGTATATATATATAAAAAATGCCAAGCTACATATTAAAATTACTATATAATAATACATATATAGGGAACGTGAGCTGGGTTTAGACTGTCGTGAGACAGGTTAGTTTTACCCTACTGATGATGTGTTGTTGCAATAGTAATTCTGAAAGGGATAATACAAAACAGTCAACAGTTACACAATTTATTTGTATCTTAATTGTGTAACTTTTAACTGTTTTGTATTTATTGCTGCCTATCTTGGCCAGGACTCCCTTGAAAAAGAGGTTTTGAATCTCAATGGGACTTTCCTGGTTAAATAAAAGTTAATAAAATAAAATAAGAAATTCTATAGAATAACCTTCATAATCAAGTTTTATTATGATTATGTCATGTTTGCAATGACAACAACACAGGAATTATTGTATACTGAATGTGTTAGTTTGCATGGGGGGGATGCTGACTATAATTAAATACATGCTGAATCCATAAATCAGTTTGTTAATTAAATGAGTATAGTCCTGTGACAGCCTTGTTAATTTCAGTATAATTTCTTTGCTGAGTTTTTATTTATTCATTAAATCTAACCATCTGCTTGTCTGTGACTCCTCTTTTGCTGCTGACGCAGGTAGTACAGCTTCCTCTACTGTTTGTTACTACACCGAGCACCAACACTAACATCTTCACTGCTTCTACTGGCCTCTTCTCTTTTAACTTGGTAACAGTTTCTTTCAAATTTTCCCTCTATTATCCTCTACAGTATAAACTAACATTTCTCCCCTTTTCATTCTAAACATCAGTGTTTTGTGCAGTATCTATACTGTGTCGAATATTCTCATGTGCTTTTGGTCACCAAATAAAATATGTGCTTAACTTACAGGTCAACGTGAAAAACGCATTTCATCCACAAGCTTTTCTGAAGAGGTGTTTCTGTGCGACACTCCACCCCTGTCCTCTCCATATCCCACTGGGGCTTCCACATTTGTTCCTTCTCCCCTCTCCAGCAAACTGAAACATTCCCAGAGCTGGAGCACCATATCTCCACAAGGCCTCAAATCCCGCAGCAGCAGGGGTTTAAGCTTAGTAGAGGAGAGTGGTCAGCGGGCAGACAAGCAGGTAGAAAGGCTTTCTCCTGCCTCCCCTGAGCATTGGAACTTCTACAGGAGAACCAGACCCACAAAAGACTCCAGAGAGCTAAGTAGCCCAAAGAAAACAGGGGAGACATTTTCTAAAGCCAAAGAGCAACATCACAGTCCCAAAAAGACTGAAAGTCAGGCACAGGAAGTAACGCTGAGCAGGAACCGGATGTCTCCCACACAGGCAAAAACACAATCCACAAGCCCTAGGAAGTTTCCACAAGCTGCACAGCTAGTGGCGTCGACCCTGCAGCACGCAGAGCATCAACAACACCCTCAGAGGAGATTAAAGGACTCTTCCAGCAAAGAGAGCTTAGATCATAAAAAGAACAATGGGAAAGAAGGAAATGTTGAGATCATGAAATACACACAAGGAAGGGAGATGGAAGGGAGACGAGAGAGGACCAGAGAGAGGACCAGGCCTGGCCTTGAGCAAGAGAGTTTTAAAAGGAGAGTGGCGGGACAGTCTCACACGACATCTCCTCAGACTGTCAGAGAGAGCGAGAAAGGTGGAGCTACAGCCTCAGGGCAGAGAGATGCTAATGGCAAGGGCAAAACCACTGATGAGAGGAAAACAAGTAAACAGACTATCGGCAAAAGAGAATCATTGTTGCCATTTAAAGACCTGTGGAGTAGAAAAGGTTCTGTAGTTTCACCAAGAGAAGCGAAAGGAATGGAGGACACGTTTTCTCACTCTAAAGAAAGCAGTAGTAAACTAGACTTTGTGGCCTCTACAAACTATATTCCAGGGCCCCTGCAGAGCCCAAAGGGACCTATTAGCCCCAAGCCTTGGAAAATACCCAGCTCAATCAAAATCCTCACCCTGCCAGAGACCCTCCGTGACCCTTTGTGATAAAATATTGAATCATGCAGACTTGAGCTGTGCCATGGATTATTTAACAGTACCCCCAGCGGATTGTTTTTCTCAGTTCTTCCACAAAAAAGAGTGCAAAACTGTGCAACTTTTATTACCACTGGACTACGTCCAGATTTGTCTTTTGACAAGTTCTTTGGAAGTCCTGTAACATCACGTGTGGCATGTAGCCACTCCCCTCTGCCTTGTCCATCCCTTCAGCATCTTTGTTGTGGGAGTTCAGCATGTGCTGCATGCTCGGGGCCTTGCCGGACAAGACATTTTGAAATGTGAATATGTGCCAACCCTGGGAGCCTCCTGTGGAACAACAACTACCAACAGCCCTTCACCCATTACAATGCAATGACCCATATGCAAAGAAAGGGGAAAGGCCCCTGCCTCTCGCCTGTAGTATACACCAAGTGTGATTGCCATCCAGGGTTTTATTTTGCGCTTGGTCTCGCTGTGGGATATTTTGTCTTTTTCTTAAAAGTTTGCTCAATTGCATGCAATCAGCCCTTCTGTTTCTTTTACTGCACGTGTTCTGCACTTCACCGAGGATGATCCTGTTTCTAGTTTATAATATTCATTCTGGACACCAGGCAGATTTCAAATACAATCCAGCAAGTGTTCACTCCCGGGAACTCACAGACTGTTTCATGGTTTTAGACATGGCTCTCCTCCATACAAACAGTACCATTAAAAGACCAGAAACTTGTGGCTTGAGATCTTGTTTACCATGTGTATGATAACTAACTGTGTAATTTATTGAGATAATAGATGATTCTGTATATGTAGCTGTACCATGCCATTCCACATTTTGATATAAAGTTCAAAGATTTGTCCCATGTTATTTGATCTTTCACCTTATTTCCAATGTATTTCAGTGGTAGTAATTACCATGGATCTTTGTAGTTCATGAGATGTATAGGTAACATGCAAATCGCTGTACCAACTGTTGGCAAACGCTCAAAACGTGTCTCATTGTGAAATATAATATATATACATACATATTTGAATGTGTCATGTTTTGCAGATTATAACTTTAAGATATCTATTGAATTCCATTGCACTGCATCTGCCCTTGTAGCATAACAGAATGACCAGAGTTGTATTTAATTCGTGCTGTTGACTTGCTACCAATGCATTGCCATTTAATTGTTATTTTATATAATTTGTTTGTTTGTTTTCTAAAATGTTCACTGTTTAAGGCCAAAAGGGCAATTTATATAATACTGTGCAACTTCTGATTCATGTCCCTGGTGGTTTTATTTTTGCCTACTGAGAAAAGACAAATGAGGGTTTAAAATGTATGTATTCGTCAGTCCTGTGTGATGCCAGGGTAGCTTGAAGGATAATAGAGCACAGAGAGTGACGAGGCGGTTTACTGAGATACTGAGCATGCTGCTGATGTATATGATGCTGATGTAAGTAAACAGAGATCCCACCTTCTGACACATTTACTGTGTAGATAATTGGTTCCAATTGTGGGATCTGTGGAAATGAGAAATAGTCTAATTTCACTGTTACTTTATTAAAAATTTTCAAGCTTCTGCTGTAAAAAATGTGAGGAAAGGAAATTTCCTCATCATACCTCCTTGTACAACTTATGAGATTTAGCATTCAGGTGAGCTCAGGGAACACAGTATTGTAGCAAATGTGTGATAGTCAATATCAGTGGCAGTGAAATGGTGGTTTAGGTCTGTGATTGGAGTCTGTGATTGTCGAAAGAAGTCTTCAGGTTAAAAAAAAAAAAAAACACTAGAGGATGCACTATGAGCCAATCAGTAGTAGGTTTTTGTGCAATAGTTTGGTTGGTTGAATGAGTAAATCCAACCCTGAGTGTCAGGTACAGGGAGTTCACTCTGGTCCAGAGTCAGAAAATGCCCCTTTTACTGTATGTCACCTGCACTGTTATGCTCCTTTATGCTTTTATTTCGATCATTTTGTATCCATCTCTGTATCATACTGTGGCCTTGCATCGCTTCATTAGAAAAACAATCCTTGTGGTATCTTCTACATTCTGTAGGAACAGTAGATGTAAATGTTTGTACATTGTACAGCACCTTTATAAATACTTGCTGAGTGCTCTTTCGGGGAGAAAAAAATAGAGGTATATTAAATCGCTCCATTATTTTTTTATGTAAAAAAAAAAGAAGAAAATATTTAAAATGGATTGAAAAGGACAAGCTATGACCTTGACATGGTGTTCCGTTCATGCACTGAAAAATAAAGTTTTACTGAAAACACCCTCTGGATTTCTTGTACTGCAGCTGAAATACACAGAATACAATATTGATATAAAAACAATGCTATTCTATTTATCAGCTGTTTGCTTTTGTGCTGCCAACACAGTCATAACTGTCAACAGAATAATCATTTAGGTATCATTTGCAGATCAATTTGTTGGACACAGCGGTCCAGCAATACTGTCCTTTCATTTAACAAAGCAGTATAAGCCACTGTTACTATGGCAAATTCCCAGTTGTCATGGTAGCTGACTGCTTTTCTCAACAGAGCTCGGCGAGTGCTTAACTGCACGAAGTAGATGCTTTTTCAATTACTACAGAAAGCATCTTGTGACACATATGCATTGTGTCCATTAAACTACCATATTTAAAAAGCAGGCAGGGATCAGAAATGTACTCAGAATCCAGTGAAACCATCAGACTGGTTTTAAATCCTCAATGAAATTACAGCAGTGTCAGAGGTATAAATTACAGGGTTTATACATACAGTACATAGAACTGCTTACATAAAGCACATGAATCAATGGCACTCGCCGAATTTACTAAGTGACAGAAAACAACTGCAAAAC
>JAUBNQ010000023.1:20931749-20959296 GCA_032353495.1 Ctenopoma kingsleyae
CAATAAAAATGGACATGAAAATAAAGAAAACACATTGAATGAGAAGGTGTGTCCAAACTTTTGGCCTGTACTGTATTTTGAGGATAATATATATTATTTCCACCAGGGTTTCAGTGTACGATAACTCTTTTGAAAATACAAAGTGATTGTGTTCTGCATAACACTTCAGAATTTAACAAAAGAAACCAGACGTAAGTCATTTTCATCAACTGCGCATTTAATGTATAACAACAGTACAAAGTGAATCTTTTGCTTGCAAAATAGGAGTGTTTTTATGTACAGTATTTATACAATAATATATAGTTTAAAAAAACATTAAAGTTTAAACATCTTACAGTTTATTGCACAACACATATATAAATTATGATCAAACCACTCATGAAACAGATGAGTTCTGTCACATTTCAACACTAAACAGGAAATGTATTGATTCTTAATTTTATCTTGTTCTTCTAGGTTAACATGAATCAGGTTCCTGTGGAGAGTACATTAACCCCACTGATACTGAAACGAGCAGTGCTCAAGAATGAAGTTGATAGATATTTGCAGTGACTTTATATCTTTCATCATTGCAGCGGGTGAAAGACGAACAATCAAAATTAAAACCCTGAATTAGCAGGATGCCTCAGATTTTTTATCATGATAAGTAATTTAACGTTTAGATATGGCACTCTATAAATACAGCAGCAAGGAGACAACAAGCAGTAAATGTACACTGGAATGCAAAATTTAAAAATTTGATTTGTATGCTGAAACATGGAAATAGAATGTTAAAAAAAAAAGTGATGTAAAGCAAGACATTTAATGAATGAATTCTACAAGGACCAGCAGCTGATTTAAACACACATCATTATTCATATATCCACTCTTTGTACAAAATATAAGGAACACCTGCTTTATACTGAGCTGCAGCTCCTCTCACACCTCCAGTCCTTCTTCCAGCTTGTTTCCTGAAATTTCCAGGTAACATTCAAAGTGGATTTATTGGGAAAATCAGTAAGGCATCAAAGCCTTCATCTTACTTAATCTAACAAGATTACTCCTCAGGAGCAGCAGGTGTTCTTAATATCTCATACACTTGGTGCATTTCAAGTATTACTCTCAATGTAAACAATGACTGATGAGACAGGGAGGAGGTGGAGGGGCACTGATGGCCAGGGTTAGGCTAATCTGATCTATGATCAGGCCTCTAGCATCATTAATCATGCTTTCTGCTACAGTTCAATTTGGACTCCACTTATCTTTGAATGGCTGAATTAGTGGTCTATAGATCATCACTGTACAAAACTTCCTATCTCAAATGGGATCTTTTCCGTACTACGGCATGTATTATTAATAGCCTCTACAGTAGCATTTAAAATGAATGAAACATGAGACATATTTGGCACAAAAAGCCTGGGATAGGGTCTAGAAATATCTCAGCATATATTTCAGAGTTGAAGATAATGCCCCTTCAGTGTGGGATTATTGAAGAGCTGGACCCTCACCTCACCAGTGACAGATACTGTGTATGCTGTCCATTCCCCTAGCAGATTTCAAATCACTAATAAAAAATAACTCATGACAGAGAGTTTCAAGTGAGGAAATGACAAGTAACAATGCTAGAGTCTTTAGTGTCTGCTTTTTAAGCCTTCAAAAGGCAATAGGAGAAGGCTTAATAACACCAAGTTACACACCTTTGCTGCAAGTGGCTATGTCACTTTAAGTCTGTGATATGTACTGTAGTTTGGAATAAGTGTCCTTCATCTTTGACATATAAAAAGTACTTTGAGTCTTGTCTCACCTCATGTGCCATGCCATTAAATTGGCTTCTGTCTTTGTTGAGGTCCTTCAGTGACTTGTCAAGTTGAGTCATTCTTTATTAAGTGCTGTTCTTTTCAGATCTCCAGCCATGCCACACACACATTTAGTATAAGCACCAACTACAAAGACAAGCCATTACCAGGCGGGAAGGAATTGGCAGCAAATTCAGCAACCGTGATGGCCCAAATCCTCTTTCTCTCTTTCTCAACATGAGCATTTTAGAAGTTAGATGTTTGCCTGTTGGAGTTTCTTCATAAAAAACTATGACACTGAATTCATAAATCGTGCTTTGGGACAATCTGCTGTTTGTGTATGTAAGTTGTATATGTACGTGTTTGCATCTGTACCACTCTTTTTTTTGTATATATTGTTAGTTTTTGTAGGTCCATAAAGTCTTTGTACATCCATATGTGTGTTGTATATGTGCACATAATATATGTGTACATGTATGCATGTGAGTACTACATATGTGTACTGTGTATGAAGGTGCATGTACAGTATGTATGTAGGTGCGTACATGCATGTCTCAGCTCTCTGTAGACATGACTGAGATGATCTGCTCCACTTTATATGCCAACCTCTGCTTCTGGGCCTGTTCATCCTGCTCCAGTGCCTCGATGATCTAAACACAAAGAAACACACATGGGCACAAACTGTGAGACCAAGGACATGAGACGTATCATTGGTCAGCTATAGGAATGCCAAAGTTATTTGTTCCAATGTAAAAATGATAACTTTAGTTGGCTAACCACACCTTAAGGACCTCTACAGCTCATTTCCATGTTACAGTGTGTTGACTGAGCCTCACCTCTTGGCTGTACTTGCTGACGTAAGCGTAGATTTCATGGAGGGCACTGAGCACGTTGAATTCACTGGAGTGCAGGCGAGCCTGTTCAGCCAGATAGGCATTCATATCCTGATCGCTGATGGCAGGCAGGCGGTTGATGTCAGCGTAGTACCTGAGAGGAGAGAGACACACTGTCAGTGTTGTGGGCATGGTCATTCAAAGAGTTTTTCCTTCACTGTGATTCAGCTATTGTTGGGAAAATTCAAAGAATATCCACTTTTAAAGATGTCTATTAATCAGAGGTGTTTGGAAAGGAAAAAAAGGAAACGTGTTACTCAGGGTTTCAGTCATTTAGTATCACAGTGCCTTCTACACCAATACACATTTTCATACAACAGCTTTATTTGACTACTATACATACAGTACTTTGCTTGACTAATTCCCTTAGTTTTAACCCTATTATGTTTAAAATTAATTGTGTAATTGACTCACAGTTTGAATGTATAACTCTTTGCAATGACATCCATATATAATTTCATTATGAAATTATTTAAATGTATACATATATTCATATCTACCATAAGTGCATCCCAAACAAAGCCCTAGTAATTTGTCCCTAAGGTAGAATGAACAAAGACTGAAACTGCATCACATCACTTTACCTGATAAGATCTCATAGTAAGAAGGTGGATACAGAGGCAGTTCTGATCATTTCATTAAGAATAAACCTAAGATCTACCTATATAATTACAAAATTTAACCTTACTGAACAAGCTCTGAGTTTGGGGAATTTGTAATCCTCTTTCTTGTCTTTGCATGTGTACACAGACACAAGTGCACATACACACCTTTCTACCCAGCTTTTATAATGCGGTATGTCCTTGGCATAGAGTAGTTTGGTGGAGGGTGAATCTTTGCCAAGACGGTGTTCAGACGTTGAGCAAGAGTCCATAAAGGTTTGGGCGACCACAGAGAGACAGGCGTCTGTGATGCTGCTTTTATGAATGTCAAACACAAACTGTGGATTCTTGATCACATTTACCCAGAAACGCAGTGGCAGGCTGCATAGGTGAAAAAGGTCAAGAGAATTGGAGACAGAAACACAAATATTTTAGTCAAGACTGGAATTGCCTTGCAAAAATAAATCAATGCATGGGTAATAATGCTGTTGTCCAGTTTCCATATATTGATAGTACCCTATTACATTTTCTAATTTACTCAGGTATGAGAAGAAGGTGTAGATCGAATGTGGAAGACATATCTCTCGTAGAGCTCTTAAAACTGGAGTTACAAATTTTGCTTTAGACATAGTTACAGATCAGCTGAAACTAGGTAAAATACGGTAATAGTAATGACATTAATAAAAAAAATTAACATTATGAAATAGTACCATGTAAAACAATGTTTAATATGGTTTTGAAAATGATATAGAGGCTGACACTAAATTAAACAAGAGGTGTCACGTTATAGGAAATGAAAGACAGACTTAACACTTGTGGTCTGACTTTAGGGTTCTCCCAACATGTACCGTTTAATGGCTTAAAAATATACGCTGTTGATCTCTTTTCTTAGAATATAAATAAGCTATGGCAGAGTGTCAGAAATCTTTCTTACCAGTTGCTCTTCCATGTGTGTCGAACATCCATGTCATTGATGCCGTGTTTGTCGGCCTGCTCATCCAGAAAGTCGAACATGTATTTGATTGCGAGAGGGAGGGCAGTGCCCCGACACACAGTGCTGAACAGAGTCTCAAACAGGTCATCCACAAACTTCTGCAGTGTGCCCTGTAGAAAACAGTGTGTGAAGTTGAGACTCACAGTTCTTCTGTTTTTGGTGTTTACATTAGGTGGCTATTGACAGTAAAAATTAATACACACGGTTATTCTTAAATCTAACCATAAGAACTGTACACTATGGATTGTTTTATTGAAGATGTTGTCTTCCATGTTAATCCATGTTATTAGCACTGTAATACTGTATATTGCACCTTTGTTGCTAGTAGCCTCGTCAGGTAGATCTCAGACACCATCTTGCTGCCACGTTCTCCCTCCTTCTGATCCCCATGATCGTGGTTCTTAACTAAGTGCCACACCTTGACCCCACTCTCCAGGTCAGGGGTAAGCATGGGCACACGGGAGTGGGGGCTGTCAGGGCTGGTAGGGGTGGAGCGGAAGGGTACGTCCACACCTAGATGGTCAGATTTTTATATTAACATAATACTGTATATATTACAATGATAGACGCAGTTTATAAATGGATTCTATTTTGTCTGATAATAAAGTTTGCTAGACTTGCTTAAACAGAAGAAAAGTCACATTTGTTTTTCAGATCTGAAGTTTCTGTTGTACTGACTGTTCTTTGTGCAGTTTGTAAGTGAGCTGGTTGGTTTTGTGTGTTCAGACCATAAAAGGATTCACTGTCATTATTTCATTGGTTGTCATAGTAATGATGCAAACATGCACTTGCTGAAGGCATGCTGTCTCTCGGGGCTCTGGTCCTCACTGGCTTTCACTGTGTGATTTTGTTTTTGGCTATACTGGCCATATGTGATATATCACACATGTGTCATGTTTTATCTTTTATAAATCACCTGAAATTAATGTGAAAAGTTGGTGTCAGCTGTGGTTTTAGAAATGTGATTTGTATATGGATCTAAAGTGATCTAAATTCATGCCTTATAATAAGACAGAAACCACATAATAATTTGAAATAATACATATTTAATGATTCTCTAAACACAGATGAAGCAACTGAAAATCATTTAATGGACAACTCATTGTATTGTTTTATTTAGTGTGTTATAAAAGTACGATAATGTGCTTTCCAACAGACTGATGAGTGGCAGCAACAGATGGTGCAGCACTGCTGCAAGTTGGATGAATATTAAGTATTTGTATTTGTTAAACAGTACTGACCATATCTGCTGATGCTGCGTGGGAAGCTGGCTGAGGAAGGAATGTTGAAAGAGGACATCTGTTTGGGCACCAAGGCCACCACACAGCGCTCAGATACCTGGGAGACAAAGGTAAAGCCTGTCTTTTATTTTTCATGAATTTGCAGCTTGCAGCTCCTGGTCAAAAGTAATCATGGCAGGAATTTAAAAAACTGGAAGAGATTAAGAACCAAGGACCAGGATTTGTGAATTTATGATTCAGCAGTTTCAAATGTTTCTCATGAGCAGTTGAATTAGAACACTCACAATAAATTTAAGAGCCTTTGGTTCAAGAGAAATATTTTGTATAAACCATTATTATCATCTAGATAGAAAAACAGCAAAGCATTGATCACATCAGCTTCAGCCATCAACTACGACCAAACCTATCAATGCTGTCAATCAACTAACTAACTAACTAACTAAACGAATCAACTACGATTTTATCATTGAGAAAAGTAATCTGCACTGCAGTAATCTTCAGCTGGGTGATGCAGTATAATGGAGTGAAGGTTTAGAAATCAAAAATCAGCTCTAGATCCTCTGTGACTCTACTATAACTCAACGTTGCATTGCTGTGGTGAAGAAGTGGTGAGATGTGTTAAATATTTTGCAGCCTAAGACTACTACACTGTGTTTGTTTGAATAGAGTTCACTGACTTCTGTACTTTGGTTTAAAGAATCATGGTCCTACATTTTGACTCTGCAGTAAATCCAGGTTAATACTGTGCAGTGTGGCTGTGCTTGCCAGACAAGGCAAGGTCATCCATGTAATTGTCCTGCATGTGATGTAAATGGAGCTAAAACAAATCCATCTTAGAAACCAAACAAATCTCCACTACTGGCAGAGAGATTGAGTTTATCTCCTTGACATTTAATAGGAAATACAATCCACTTTGTTCAAAACTAGTTTTTAGTGCAGCAAATTCTGATTTTCTTTGTCTTTAATTTTCTCTGTTTGAATATGTATGCTGGTTGTATGAGAGTGGTAACAGTTGGCCCAAAGCTTATGCACAAGGCAAACATTTGACTGACAAAGGAACAGGATGACTCATCCGAGGTTGGTGACCTGTGTAGTCGTATTTATGAGCTGAAAAAACTATGTTGTAAAAGACATAGGCACACAAGTGCATGTTTGGTTGACTAAGCCTGCTTGTGACTTGGAGGTTGAAAAAGTGTTGGCAGGGGTGAGGTGAGTGATGAATATGAATGAGCAATGCTCTGTCCTTCATCAACAGTGTCTGCTGTGACGCCCTTGAACAACTAGATAATCACAGTTTTTATAAAAGGTTGAAAAGGATTCAGGGTTTGCAGATATAAAGGTAATAGCTTTTTAGTCTCTGGATAAATTAGAGCTGAAATGACCAGTGGACTGATGAGGTAATGATCTGTGGCTATTTTGATAGTTTACCAATTATTAAATGAAACATTTGCTAATATCATCCTCTACATTTTTTTATTTTCTGCTTGATTCCCTGACAGTTGTAGTTCTAGTGTTAATTTTATTAACAGACCTGGTAGTGCATGAGTGTGTTGAGCCTTTTCCAGTCACTGTCTATCTTGGTGGTGATGTCCTCATCCTGCAGTACCACACGAGCAGTTCTGCCCTGCCGCCACTCTGTAGGAAAATAATTAATGTTACATTTACATAGAATGTAACATATGGCTTTTTTGAAAAATATTTGTAAGTGCCCATCTAATGTCCATTTATATGTTTTGCACTCTCCCTTTGCTACAGGTGAAGTTAGTTTCTCTGCAGTATGTCAAGCGTTGCAGCCAAAATGATACCAGGAGAGCTTCCTGTTCTTGACAATGAAAGTGATTTTGAATGTGTAAACAGGTGACACAGTGGCTACACAGGAATTTAAGCTGCCCAAAGCAACAAGAAGAAACTGATCTTCTCCAAATCCCAAACCTGTAAAAGCCCCTTAAGTTATAAAACTACAAACCTGAAGCAATATCAGCCACTACCTACAAGGAATCTTATTTACTTCCTTTGAAGATGACATGTTGTGGGTGTAAGTTTAGTGTAGGTGCACTGTCAGTGAGGTTTAACGTCAGTGTTGGAGAGTATTTCTCTGATTAGGGCTGTAAACAGGTATGGGGAGGGGGTTCAAATGATGTTGAGCCCATTGTTGATGTCATACGTCTGTGTAACATCTATGATAACTCCCCTGACATGCCCTCGCTCATGTTTAGTTTTCCCACCTGTCGTTATTGAAACAGATCATGTCCCATGGTAAATTTTAAATGTCTGAACTCATGTTTTATGACAAAAGTAGAAATAAACAGTTTGTTTACACAGTACTGTATGATTCCACCCATAAGTCTCACCTAGATCCATGTCTGCAGCTCGTGGTCGCTGTGAGTATGGCATGTTCTTATAGACTGCATCCAGGATCTTCTCCTTTACCTGGGTAATGGTGTCACAGTTGAGCACCTTGACAGGGATTTCTGGGCTGTTCTCATTGTCTGGGTTTACACAGCTCAGCGTCTGGGATGCAGGATGGAGAGAGACAGGAGACAGGACAGAGGGGAGTAAGAGAAAGAGGCAGAGAGAAAGGTGTTGCTTGCCAGGAAAGTCCTTTCATTACCTACTCCTCACCAAACTGTCCTGGTGGAGAGGATCTTGGCCAGAAATGTAATTTCACACCTCCAGGATGTGGCTGTGCAGCTCTAGTGGGGGCATTAAACAAGTAATGAGACACAGCCTCTCAGGCTCTCCAACATGGCGATCAGAGAGGTGTCATCCTGTCGTTAGCTGGCTGTGCTTTGGAGCTAAAGGAACGAAGGAAGTTATTCTGACAGGCTGGTGGAGAAACCCAGTCAGCTTAATTTTAATAGAAAGGTAAAGGAAAGACCCTTGTTGTGTTATACACGGCTCTACCACATGACTCTACCAATAGCATAAATCAAAAATAATGTCAAATTGTGTGGATAAAAGCGCATTGCAAATAAATGTAGCTCATTGCAATAGGAAGCCAGTGAGGGATCTTATTAAATTGTTTTTGAACTAGAGACTGAAGGGTGGGATTGGGAGAACTGCATGAATCTCTATGCACCTCTGTGACCCCGCAGTTAAGTCAGGAAAAGATATGTAGTAATATGTCAGTGAGTGAACAAAAATATTGATGTTTATGCATAATAAGAAGATGAGGCTTTAAGGTTGTGTAGAATCTTTTTGAGCTTGATGAAACGGACATCTGGCTGTGGCAGATTATTTGTCCCCCGTCATCATGTTAGAGAAACTATCCAAACATAGGATTCACAAAATATAACCACACAGCCTAGATAAATGCCACATTTCTGTGGATCTGTCAAGGCTCTGTGCCAAGATATGTACAGAAATTTATACAGACAAAATGTTGGACCTTTTTCCCTTTTTTTATTACTTCCTCTGTGACTCACCAGTGTCTTGTATTCGATCTGCTGTCGGATGAGCTTGTCCTCACTGAGGGAATAACGTGCCTCTCCAGTGATGGCATCTATGGGTCCTTTCTCCATTTGCTGTTTGATGGCACAAAACAGCATGAAGAGAGGCTCGCCAGCGCACTCCTTTGTTTTGGAAGGAAACCCGGGGATTAGAGTGAAAGGTGGGAGAAGGGAAAATAAGACACAGGAAAGAAGTGAAGGGAAGGAAACAGATGTGTATTCATCAATACAAACAATGAGACTCAGGAACTAGATCATGATATATCAAATATAATAAAATGAAGCTTTCTCTTCTTTTCAATGGCAAAGCTTGGATATGTGTGACACTACAGGTAATCGTTATCCATCCACAATGTTCATAAAACACGTTGCTATTACACAGTTCAAATGAAAGCTTCAACAAGAGTCTATTTTAGCATTAGTCTTCATCTAAGCAGCATTCTCAAAGTATATCCCATTGACACCTGTAGCCATAAGTTGTGAGAAAGATTTAATTTTACCTTGAGAAATTTGTGGAGCAAGAAGGCAAACCAATTCGTCAGCATCTTTTCTGCCACTGATTCTGTTCTGCAAGACAAGAAGAAAGCACACTTTGTTAGCAAGAGACGTCCCGTAGAGAGTTGGAGTGCTCTGATTATTCTTCTATAATTTAAGCTGTAGAAGAGCCTGACATTGTAGGAACCAAAAAACATGACATAGAGACTTTACAGAGAATTACATCCTTACTCAGACGCTCTGTCTCGCAGGACACATAGTCCAACATACTGTAGTTAAGTGCTGCTGGTGCACATCATATTTGGGTCATGACATAAATGTGCAGACGTAACTTAGATGTCTACTTCAAGTCCTTTCAGTCTTTCTTACTTGCTATGTCTGCACTTAGCTACTTTAACTTGAGGCCAGATGAAAAGATTTATGATTTACTGCAGTAAATCCTTTAAATCATGTAACAGCACCTTTAAAAATGGCATATAAACCCTTTTTAATCTGAGTCTGACCCAAAGCCTGTAGCATTATGGCCAGTAGCTCTCCTTCACTTAACCTGCTGTCTCTCGGTCGCTCCTTTTTGGTCCTTACCTGCATTTCAACTCTAACCTGTACTGACTCCACTGTTGAAGGTATCCCATTAAATTTTAGAATGTTTTTTCTGCAAGAGCAGCATGTTTGGGCTAACAAGTTCTTGTTGTACCAGCTCCCATGTGAACTCATCCTTATATTTAATGAGTGTGCTTCAGATTGAGAGGGCCCTCTTTTTGAGAAAAAAAAAACCTCATGAAACATTCAGTAGGCCAGTCTCAGCACTGGGAAAACAATCGGCAGATAACCAGAGGTGGAGGAAAGAGAGAGAAAGGCGAGAGAAGGGAGGAGAGGAGAGGTGACGGGGAAAGAAACGTGAGCTACAGCTGAATGTTTCATGAGTGGCACACAGAAGATAAGTCAGACTGACAACAACTCTGCCACTGCTGCACTTACTCTTACCCATTAGGTTCTCTTCCTCTGCCAGTCCCTCCCGCTCTCTATCACTTTTACCACTCCTGTCTTTCACCTGTCTGTTCAGACACCCTGTTTCTCACACGCTTAACGGCTGTTTCACGCCGCTGCACAAAACAAAGCTGAGCAGAAGTGGGCTTTCCTTCACTGGCCTAGTTACTCATCCATCAAAAGTGCAGTAACTGGGCTGGAAAGAACAATGCACAAAGGAATTATCTATGCCAAAAGATAAGCTGCGCTGATCAGAACTCGTCGGTTTGTGACAGAAAGTTTATATCCTCTGTCTGTAGTAGAAAACTCACAGGGCAGCATCTGACCCATCACCATAATTTGACCACAAAAGCACAACCATTTTAAAACTTCTTAAATGTACTGCTAATATGTTTAACTTTCAAATGAGCGGCATTAAAAAATGGTAATATTTAAGTTTGAAGGAAACTGATTTCTCCTTCTCCTAGTAGAGATGTATTTATTAGCCAACCCAAACCTCTCCAGTGAACTGCACCTAAATCATACCATACAGCGCCATAAGTTAAATTGTTGGTTGATTAAAAAATAACACTTTTCTGAAAAATTACGTGATTTACCTGCGGAGAAGTAGTTTGGGGTGGTTCTTGCTCTCCACATTGCGTTCTATGAGGTCTGAGAGCAGGTGTTTGAGGATGTCTGTAGCGTACTCCAGCCGTCCCTGCAGTGCAGTCATGATGAGTGAAGCGACATAGCCGCGGTCACGCATGGAGAAGGAACGCTGTAGCTCCAGTGTACGGATGAATGTCAGCAGGAAAACCTTGTTATTCACTAGCTGAGCAAACAGCTTCAAGGCTTTCTCCACATTTGCCTGTCCGCTCCCTGGCACCTATATGCATGATGCATTTTTGCACAGACACAAAACACAGACACACCCATTAGATAAAACTCAGTCAAGGATGCACACATGGAAGGAGAAACATGATGGCAGAATGAAATATATGCAGTTCATAAATTCTAATAAATCGTTTCTGTGCAAAACGTTAAAAAAGTTTAGCTGATGCACTCCAACAAATACATAAACTAAGCTTAATTTTTGTGAAAAGTGAGGGGACTATTTCTTTGATGAAAGTCAGAATTTTTAAACCGCAATCAGAATCCCTTTTAAATGGAGATTTTTTGAAATCATTGTGACCATAATATCTTGATTAAACCAACTGTAATTGGCAACACTAATCCAATTTTGACCATGAGTACATGTTCCACAAATTTTGAAAAGACAAGTGGTTCATCATCAGAGTTTCTTCAAAATTAGGAATGGAGTGTTACAGAATAAAACCCTTGAGATCAGAACCAACAAAAGATGATTTTAACACCTTGTTTTGTTGACTTTGAGGTGAGATGTGATCTACAGCAAGATGTGTATCTAGACCAACATAACAAAATGTCTTAAAGGCCAATATATAAGATCAATATATACAGGATATATTTTTCATGAGTATTAACTGAAATACAGATTTGTACGATTTCTCTTGAATCAACATCCAGCTATTTATCGTGTCTGGTATAAACTCAGAAAATTTAATAATTAGGATCAAGTGTACAAAAATTGTTTGGTATGTAAAAAGCTGAGTCAAAACACACTGCCAAAGTCTACGAAAAGTTTGACTTAAAGCAGGTGCATGACTAAGGGACTGAGGGAGGTAGCAAACGCCAATCTGCCCACAAACTCCTCAGCTTCTGTGGACACTGTTAAACGGACCTCGAAGCACAGTGAGTAGACTGACATTTGCTCACACTGCTCTGTTGGACTGCAGTTTGACAGCACTTGCCAGCAAGCCAAAATCAATTTCCACTAGTTAGGAGTATAGCTACTAGAACCTTAAGGTCAAGACATGCAATAAATGGTTGAAACCAGATTCAAGTGTGCGTGCGTTCTTCTGAGGTTCCTCACCTCCAGCTCTCTGAGCACAGGGTGATCATCAATGCCAGGGAAGAGGACCCTCATTGCATAAGTGCGATAGTCCAGGTAAGGGATGCCAGCTCTGTCCAGATCACTGGTTAACTCATTGATGTCCGTCTGCAGCTCTGCAAAGGCTGTATATGATGGGAGTGTGTTAAATTGTTTGCCAAAGAATATATAGCTTTTTTTAAAATCATAATTAAGTTATGATAAAAAAAAAGCTATATATATTTTATATATTTAATAAAATTTGGATTTTTCACTCCTACTACATACTCTTACTATACTGTTGATTATTAAGTTTTTTTTTTTAAGAAAATCAATGTGACATTTTTGCATTCACAGATCGTTCAGTTCAGAATATATCTTACATTATACATTTAATGAGGGTATCTCACACAACTGAAACTAACAGCAACAAGTACATAAATCTTCATTCAAATAAATCATTAGAAAACAAAGCTATCAGTTGAGAGTTCTCAACAGATGGCGCTGTAATGCAGCTACAAATAAGATGCTCTATTGTAGTGGGAGGCTTAATCAAAGAGATTTATAATCTGTCTCACTCACCCTCCTTGCACTCCAGTGCCACTCTGGACTCCAGATTGTCCATCTGCATCTGTAAACGCTTCAGAGTGAGGTCATTTTCATGTGACTTCTGTCTGTAGGCCAGCAGGACTATAATGACAATGATGACGAGCAGCCCTCCTCCAGCTGTGATGCTGAAGATAGCAGGAAGGGTTAGCAGGCTGTCAGACCGGATGTGAACTTCTCCTGGAGAGATGTGGAGTCCTCCTACTTGGACCTGTGTAGTAATGATGCAGCACAAAACTTATACAATATACTTCAACAATATTGAAAATGCTCACATGAAGAACAAGAGAAGAAGAAAAAATATATCTAAATCAAATCTAATATCTAAATCAACATTCTGGGCCTGAATTCAAAACATTATTGCTGAAGAATTTAACTGGCAAATACAACATGAGATATGGATGATTTTCCTGGACAGCTGCCTTTGATTAAAAAAAAACTTCAGCAAATAAAGTCAGCAGCTTTTTATAGCTCTTTACTCATTATTTGCCTGTCGGAGGGGGCAATGTGCTGTAATTGAGAACCTACCGAACCATGAGTGACAGACAATGACAGAAAGATAGCAACTAAGTGAAAGCCTGTCGGTGACCCACAAACACAGTGACGTACAGACAAACACTGACCCACATCCAAGCAGACATCAGAAAAATCAGACAGTCAGAAAACCACCAGACAGGCAGAAAATATGTTAGACTGACCAGGACTTTGTGCTGCCCGGTGAGGTTTGGTGGTTCACAGAGTAACTGAGTGTCAGACACAGTAAGAGAACAGGGTGTATCCCCAATCAGCACTGTGTAATTCAGCCTGGCTCCACCAGATGCAGATGGCACCAGGTTACGTCCCTGCAACATAGAGAGGAGATATATATTATATAACTGAAAAAAAACAACAGCGTATCAAAAACATTTGATTGAAATGGTCTAAGGCATCAGATGTGCTTTAATTGTATTGTATTTATATTGTGTTGTCCACTGGGGAAATTAATTAGATCTGCTTCCCAAGAAATGCAAATTTGCTGGTTTTTACACCTTTGTATTTTTTTTTCTGTGGGTCATATTTGCTGCCTTTTTACCTCCATAAATTATTACCATGCAATTTTGATGCATTAGTATAGTACTATAATTGACCATCATGCAAAAGCCTAGCAGCCAGTTTCCACATTCTACACTGTGAGCCATATGACTGTCCTATTTTGCAGGAAATATGCTGAATAATTTTACCTAACAAAAGTAGACTGCTTTGGGATACAAACCAATGTGCCATGCTGTTCCTCGGCGGCAAACAGTGCTAGAGATTTTAGTTCTTGGAAGGGCACATGGTGTAAAAGTGAAAATAGAATGGCAAAAACGTAGAAAAAAAAGTAGCCATGAAAAACACCACTAGCTCATGTTGGAGAAAGATGAGATAGAAGTTGTCAGTTGAGGTCTCATTTTTCTTTTTTAGCTTCTTTCAAAATGATAATTATGTTTACATGTAGTGTGTTTAGGATCACTAAGGGAACACGTGGTGATTACAGGGCATAAATGACATTAAACAAGATTGAAGAATAATGTATCTCATAGAATAGAATGAAATGCCTTTATCATCATTGAAGCAGAGCTTACAATGCAATTAGGAATGTTGCTCCACCGTCTGGTGCAAAAAAGACCCACATCATTCACACAAGCACAAAATATCATATCATATATATAAATAAGCATCATGTTTAAATAAATGTATGTTAAATGCATACTATAAAATAATGTGCTGTAGTGTCAAGATTTAGAAAAGTGGCTCAGCAACTCAAGTGACCCAGCAATTGATGCTGCATCTAAGAGTTTATGGTTATGATGTCTGGATGTGCAGCTTTTAGCAGTCTTGTGCCTGCCTGATGGTAGCAGCTGAAACTAATCATGGCCACAGTGGGAGGGGTCCTTTTTGTGTCTTTATGATGTTCCTGGCTTTGCCGAGGTAGCGGGACGTGGCAGTATCATCCAGTGCGGGCAGTGAACAGCAAAGTATCTTTTCAGCAGAAAAGAATGATGTAGGTTCTTTTTTTCTGCCACTGTACATCATGTGTACTACACAGACAAGCAGTACGTTAGAATGCTCTCAATTGCAGAGCAGTAAAAGGCCACCATCAACACCTTTTCCACATTGTTCCTCCTCAGCAATCTTAAGAAGTGCAGATGCTGCTGTGCCTTTTTTGTGACAGCAGGAGAATTAACAGTCCAAGAGAGTTCATCAGAGATGTAGACCCCTAGGAACTTAAGAGTGGACCCCGTTAATCAGCAGAGGTGCAGGATCCCCGTTCCACTTCCTCCGAAAACCCAGAATGAGTTCCTTGGTTTTTTTGGTGTAGGTTGTTTTTTAGACACCACACTGTCAATCTTTGGATCTTTCATCCCTCTACTGAGTCCCGTCGCCCTCAGAAATGAGACTTGTCCATGGTGCCATCATCAGCAAATTTTATAAAAAGTGTATAGTCATAGATGCACAGGGAGTAAAGCAGTGAGCTCAACACACAGCCTTGAGGGGCACCGGTACTGAGTGAAATACTGTGCACAGTCTTAAATATTGATTTGAGAGTATTCCTTCATTCTATTGCAAGGAAATAAAGAAACTATAATTACCTTGAGTATGATGGGAGCTCCAGGTTTCTGCTCCAGAACACCTGATAGGCTGAGTGGCTCCAGATAAGGGTTGGGGTAGTAGATGAAGCTTGTGTTATTGTAAGTGAGCAAAGCCTGGACGTTGTTGAACACAAAGCCAAACTCGTCCACGTGTTTAATCGTTTCCTGATCTGAGGTGTATTCTGCCTTCAGAGACGGGGCAAAACAGCTGATGGTGGTTGTGTTCAGCACTTTGCATACCTGGAAAAGAATAACCCCAAGTTAGACGTCTGTATGCTGGATGCTCTACAGTATGCTGTATACTGTTACACTGTACTAGTGCTATACGGGTTCTTCTGTTGTGATCTGGTGCTTTTCTCTCAGTGGAAAATATGATTAACTCATGCATGAGTTGAGAAAAAATACTGTTGAATACCGTGAAACCGTCATAATTTTGAAAAATACCGTGATGTAGAATTTTGGTCATACCGCCCATCTCTACATTGTACACAATTGTATTGTTAGTAATTTCAGAGGTGATGTTTGCTGGATTAGTAGTAATCATAGAAATCATTGAAATAGGTACATATGAACAAGTTAATTATAAAATGTGTTGATTTTTATATCAGTAGTTGAAATTCCTGACTTAATACATAGTTGATAAAATTGAAATTGTACATTAAACCAAATATGCAGATGTTCTCTTTAGCATTTACCTATGTAATGGGATACCAAGTATATGTCTGACTGTTATTCATTAGCTGAAATTTCTAGCATATTACCTCCTCCTATCCATTCGTTCACCTGTATGCTCTCATGGTTATGGTCTTACCTGCCTGTAAGTGCTTGCCTGTCATACAGAGATCTTGGTAATTGGTTAATAGGAATTTGTTTTAGAGCCGCATAACAACCAGAAACTGACTGCAAATGAAGCCAGTCACTTATTCCCTTGATGTGGTTAATACCAGATTCTTAAAGCGTGTCTTTGTCACTGTGGTTATTAGTTTTTGGTACTTTATCAAGCTTTATCTGGACTTGGCATTTTGCCATATGTTTTGTTATGCAGTTCTTCAAACTCCTTCTCAAAATCAAGCAGATGCCTTCAATTCCTCCAGCTCCAGGCAAGTTTCTAAGCTTCAGTTTTAGTCAAAGTTTCATAGATAGCTCTTTCAAGTCAATTAAGTGCTTTAGTGATTCAAAACATTTTTAAGCAATTCCAGTTATGTTTTCGAGATATGTGCGATAAAGAGACTGCCCTCATTAAATTTACCAGTGACCCTCTTTTAGCAGCTGATTTGGGTGAAGGTTCAGCTTTAATCCCTTTAGATCTCAGTGCTGCCAGTGACACTGTACTACATGCAGTGTTAATTGACTGGCTCAAATTCTGGGCTGGCATCATTAACACACCATTTAATTGGCTCAGGGCATACCCCTCACAAACAACATTGCCTACATAGAAAAACTCCTCTTCTGCACATTTACATTTGAAATTCTTAAATTTTGAGCACCCTCAGCTTGGTTTAATTTCACAGTTTCCACCTGAGCCATATTATCTTTGAAAGTGATTCTTTTCACTGCATACCTCACCTCACTTTCAGTTAAGGTGCCTTTTAAGCTTTCATATTTGTGTGATTGCAGATCTCTTCACTAGCTGCCTTTTGGAATTGAGTTTTAAGAACATATTGATCTCTTTCAATGTCAAGCCAAAAGTATCCTCCAGAAGTTTCAACACTCCTTCAGCAAAGTGAAGTATCCAAAGTCGAAAACTTCAGGCTAAAGGTGACTGGACTTTTGCCACTGGGGCCCCAAAACTTTGGAACAATCAATCACTTTGGAGTGACCTGCCTGAGGAGCTCAGGCAAGCAGAATCGGCACCATAAATCACCTCCCAAAACTGAGTTGTTTTTCATGAGAGTTCTTTAAACCTCATTTTGGAATGAACTACTTATGCACCCTCTTTCTAACTGCTTTGTTTATGAAAGGCTTCATTTTTACAACCACTGCAACATTGACATTTAACTACTACTATGACTATTCCAAAAAGATTGTGCTGTATTTCAAGCTACTGTTACTTTATTTACTTTCCATGATGCATGCTGTTTGGTAGCGTAGACAGCATGTTTTATGACTTTGTTCACATGTTTGCAGGTCAGTAGTTATACAGTATTTGCGCTCAACAAAACAGATATTAAACCAACCACTCACCTTATTATGAATTTAAAACTATGTAGTTTTGTATATACAGTTGTGCAAATGCTTTAGCCAACCATTACAGCACTAAATCTACCTTCTTATAATTCTAGCTAACTATCAATATAGTATAACTTTACTGTGCCATCTTCTATCAGCTCAACAGAGCAACATCAATAAAGACTGAGTGCAGTATATTAGCAGTTATCACGCTCACATTGACAGATTCATGGCCGGCATATTTGACTCTGACCCGAGGCTCCTGAACTACATCCAAGTTGGTCCCTGTCACTGTCAGCGTGGTGTGGCCACTGTTAGGAAGAAAGAAATATGTTTTGATGTTGTTATTCTTTTAGTAACAATGCTTATTTGTGAAACACACATACAATACATACAGTATGCACATACAACTGAATGGAACCTGTCTTTTTATCAAAATTTCATAAGAGTGAACACTGCAGAAGGCTAAATCTTTTTGACTTTGCTTTTTGACCCAGCATTTTCCTTTTAAATCATAGGTTACAGGTTTTGTGGAGGTAAAGCTGGCATAGCAGCTTGCTTTTTGTTATTGGGCAGAAGAGACAGATCAAACGGGGAACCAGCTGGCTGCTATTTTATATTCATCCATGACTGTGAGGCTGGCATAACATGAATACAGGTGCTTCTTGTTTACATATCTGTGCTAGATATGATTAAAATAAACAACACTCTCTAATCTTTGCATAACCTGTGCTGCAGTGTGCGCATAGGAAACAGCAGAGTGAATTGGGAAGTAGAGAGCGAGAGAATACAAGAGAGAAATGAGGAAAAATTGTTTTAAAAAAATGGCCAGTCGAGTCATTCTGACAGAGTGCCAGTCCTTCTCTTCTCACACTTCAAAGGCTACCTAAGCTTGTAGAGCCACATAGTGGGACTGCACATTCATGATGAGGGCTCTTGATTGCAGCTCCACAAAGCTCCTCCTGTCACTAGGCTGAGGGCCAGGGTGTCTCTCTGAAGTCTAATCTGCAGGGATGTAGTGCTGGGTAATCCCACCCAAACCCAAATTAAGTGCCATCTTTTATTTAGAGGAATACAGGTAACACACCTTTCAAGTGTGATAGAAGTATTTCTGCAACAAAGTCACTTTTGCTGTAATATATTAGCAGCGTCACATTCATTCGTGTAAGATTTGTGAGGAGTATTTTAGTAGAATGGAAATTGAATTCTATTTGTTTATATCAAAAAGATATAGAAGTTTGCACACCCAAATCCACAGAAATTCCGCCCTTGTGCTAGCATGAAAAATTGAAGAAAGTTCCTGCAGATTTGTATGTGCAAACTCTTACAAACATCCTGGACCCTCTCTCTCTTTTGTGTCTTCGGTTGTGATCACAGATAGCATGACACTGTTATTCACAGTTTGAATAAGCAGTATTCACAAATTACCAAGGAATGCAACATGCATCTTTGTACGTAATCAGTGCAACCATGTGTCTGGTATCTGTACATACTATATGCAATGTTATATGGTGTTACTGTGTTACCTGGTAATGCTCCACAGGGGTTCAATGCCCTGGACTGTAGGGTCTTCTATGTACTCAAAGGCCAGACTCCCAGGAACTTTGGCCCGATCGACAGTCAAACTGACTTGCACTGTTCCCGCTCCTGTCACAGATGGCGCAGAGAAGCACACAATCTCCGACATGGTCCTCCTGTTGGGAGTACCAAAAGAGGGATTTATTCATGACTTTGATTGTGACTGCCCACTTGCTGCTACAGAGGCAAATCCCTGACTTCTTGCAGTTACTGTATGACCCATGCACATTACCATGAGGGGAGAGGATTCATTATAGTCTGTCCCATCTCATTGTTATAGACACATTAGGGATGGAACACAGTAATTAGAGGGTGCTTCAGCTAATGGCTTCCTTGCCTCACCCTCCTGACTCCTACCATGTGAGGCATTTTGAACTTTAAATAGATATCTATAAATACACAGAGTACAATATCTCCCACAGTGTCTTTCAGCACCTTCTCACAAATCATTATTACGATTTTCTTTTTCATGCCTAATTGTATCTAGAGTGCTTTAAACAGAGCAGTCTTTTACTACATTTTACATATATATATATTTGGGGGAGGGGTGGGGTCCATTTTTAATATTTTGTAGAGGCACTCTCACTTAAGTGACTGTGTCTGAAGTTAAGATAACATCAGGAGGTTATGTTATCATCAGCCTCACCTGTACAGCTCACAGGTCTGATTACCAAAGTACACATTAACAGTGCTGCCTGCGCCAAGATTCTCCCCGACAATGGTGACCTTGGTGCCCCCAGACTCAGGTCCTCTGCCAGGGGTCAGTGCTTGCATCGAAGGGATCTGTGGAGAGCTAAAATTCATTAATGTTTCATTCAACATAGGTCAATCACGTGTCCTAGTCTGAAAGGCCCTGTTCTACCAGCCTCAGCCGGCTGTACTGTACCGCTGCGGAACAAAAACTAGACAACAAAACTTTCCAAAAACTATTTTAAGTACTTGATGTTTGTTTCAGAACATATTACCAAAATAAACGTCAAAGTGTCAGAATTACCACAAAGGAGTAGAGCTGAGAGGACTGCGCACGTAGTTCTGGTCTGCATTCACCAACACAGAGCTTAACCGGACCTGGAGCACTTCCTTTAGGAGCTTCAGCCATCTCGCACACAATCCTGTCGAGACAAAAGACACAAATACTTGAATGTAAAACACAACCCTGCATTAGATCTTCATGCATACAAGTAATAACACCAAACAGGCACACACACAGCAGAATCACTCTGCTGCATCACTTCTGTTATGAATTGCACTGTGGGGAAATGGCTTTTGCTGGCCAGTGTGATTGAGGCAGACATTCATAGAAGTTGTGGGTCAATACAGAGGGCTATCTTTCTTACTAATGGGAAACCTATAACAGCAATATAACTCAAATGATAAACTACACCCCTCCCCATCTCCAGCAAGATTGCCACCCACCATTACCTCCGGTTGCCATGACAACATAGGGATTTCTTCAATAAATCAGTATTGCCTGTCAGGTCAATAAGATAAAGTGCACCATGAATAAGTCATTATAGCAACTGACCTCATGCTAAAATTAATGCTTGTAACAGCTGTAATGCCATGTTTTAAAGCACCATGTGTGCTAAATGAATGGTCCTGCCTAACACACTGCTCTGCACAAGAAACTCTCTTCCCAAATACAATAAGAGCACCCAGTGAATTGTCCCTGCCCAACCCTTCTATTCATACATCACAAGAGTTTTTCAATTTTCTGCTGGCATGTTCTATTCTTTTTTTTGTACAAGGATATAAATAAAGTCCCAGCAGCCTGAGCCCAATCACATTACATGGCAGTGAGAGAAACACATGGCTAACAGATTGTCCCTCCAGTCAGCGACATGCAGCGCATTTCAATTACAGCTGTGCCGACAGCCTCATAACGAAAAAGACACAAAGACTGTCGCTTCCTTTGGCTCTGATTGCACCAGAGCAATGCAAAGCCCCCCACGCAATCCTACAACCTGATGAGCCATCACTAGACTCCAGCTTATTCACAGACTATGCTCGTGTCTATGCAAAAATGGTATGAATGAGAAAGAAAGAGTGCATGCGTTTATTTTCTTGTGTTTGTGTGTACATTTGCACATTATCTGTACAGTACAGTATGAAACCATGCATGTCTGAGCAGGCGAGGGGAGGAGTGTCTTACTGTTCTGCAGTGATGTATCCCTCCTCTTTCGGGGTGCACTGCACTCCTGCTACCTCCACATTATCCTGCAGCTCAGAGAAGGACAGACCCAGGTTCAAGCCTTGAATGGTGACCAGTGTGCCCCCTTCCAGAGGTCCTGCCACTGGGCTCACCTATACAGGGGAAGAAAGAACTGATGGTAAGGTGATGTGGGATTTTATGTACTATGGTTCTCAGATATAGTATCAGCTTGTCAGTTTTTCAACATTATGACTGTGACTCTTTAATCAACTTACTGTTGTAGACAAGACGGCAAAGCTTGCAGCCACAGTGCATTTTTGTTCTTCAGTGTTTATATTTAATTGTAAGTTAATTTTTTACTTACTAACTTAATAAGTTCCGTTGGAGGAAGAATAGAGTTCCCCACACTAGAGAATAATGTGTCATAAAGATGGTTTAACTCCAAAATAATGTAATTAGTTGCAGTTGGAGAGCTACATGGATTAAAGCGTTTTCTAGCTTTACACTAGCTTCACACTAGTTCTTGATAAGTCCTGGTTCAAAATATGACTAAGGATTGAGTGTACTGTCACAAAATCCTGTTGTGACTGGCAGAACACTTCAGCCGTTGCAGTATTTGGCTCTAAAATGTATGTTGGTTAATTAATATGTAAACTTGGCAACTTTGATTGATTCAGATTCCCATCTTTTCGTTCATTGAAGAATCTTAAGTAATTCAAACTAACTTGCATGAATAATGCAGTGAATAAAAAAGCCTTGAGAAACCTATTCACATTGCCTTCCAGTGTAATATTAACCATCCCAGCTGGAAACCTTTGGCAGAGCAGAACAGGGGCAATGCTGGAGCAACACTGCCTCCACTCCCGAGCAGCACTCGGTAGTTGATTCATTCTGCTGCAGCTCCTTCAGAAACACTAATAATGTGACAGGGACTTCAAAGGCTAGCGGCTCTTTGAAGTGGGCGAGCCTTGCATCTCTGTGCCTGACCCACTGTGCCTCATTCAAGAGAATGAACAGGAGTTTGTGACATAAAAGATCCATCACCAGTCTCTAAACAGACTGAATTCGTTTAGCTGTCGAGCACTTAAGGTATTCAGCCGTCAAGGACAAAAATGTGAGATGGTCGGGAGTAAACAGGTACTTGGATGGAAAACTGGAAAGTTTTCACAGACTTAGTCTTTGTTGTTGATATTAACAGACCTGTAAAAGGTATACTGACATACAGTTTTCAGTTACAGTAAATGGTACTGTAGATGGATAGCTGAAAAAAATAGACTTGTGACTAGACAATTATGAGCATTGGGCTTGTATTCAAAGCCTTTAGCCCCGAAGTCTCAAAGTAAAGACGTGAACTGGGTGAGCATATTTTAGAAACTATTCATAATCTTCATGTTTATAATAATGCATAGTATTATGTGGATATAGGGAAAAATGTATATGGTCACGTGGAAGCCCTGAGCTGATTTTTAAGAAATCATGTTTATTCCCACACTCTTTTAGCAGCGAGAAAAAGCACAGAGAAAAATAAAATGACTTCATACTGGTTTCTCAGTCAGACATGTCTTGCATTTCAGTTGATGAGTAAGAAAACACCCAAAACAGCACTTTGCCGCAACTGCAATTTCCACCTTCAAATTCAAAAGAAGTTAATGCAGTATCATCATTTATCTTTCAGCTGTATTACCCAGGTCAGAATAGCTTTTATTAATCTGATTTTGTGAAATGTTGTAGGAGAAAATAATTGCACAGATGCAGTCTCACATTAAAACTCTGTTGTTCCAATTAGGATGACAACTAAGCCTGATGTATATGTCTCTCCCCACCCCAGAATGTGCTTCTTCTGAATAAAACTGCATTCATAGCTAACAACATGACTAAAGAAACTCTTGTACTTGTATAATTTAGATACACTATATGTTTGGGTTTAGTGGTTTGACTGACTGATGGACTGGCCAAACAAACAACAAACCTCAGTAATGCGTGGGTTAGTGCACTTGACGTTCCTGGCAGAGAGGTCCAGCCAGCGGCTAGCATATGGAGAGATGGGAGGACAGTGCTGCTTCATGGTGCATTTGCCCTCACCGCTACACCAGCCACACTGAAACTTCCTCTCTGCCCGCAGACACATGCCACAGCTGTCACGCTGGGCACTGCACTTGTAGAGGTGCACTGGAAGATAACACGTTGGCAGTCTTGTTATTACAATATTAAGTAATTTAAATTTTTGATGTTTTTATAAAAAAAAAACATAGGATGTCACACCTATTTGTAACTTGTTAAAGCAAATTAAACCCTTAAAAGGAAACTTAAAATATGCTGTAGCAAAGAAAACTTTGAGCAGGGAGTGCTCTTACAATTCATAAAACTAACCTAATTGCATCAAACTGATCAACAAATCCGAACTCAGATATTTACATTCACCTCCACAAATAACTACTGTAACTTCCATAGACAGTCACCATGTGAATTCAGTAATATTTAAAAACGTGTAAATTCCTTTATCGAAGTATTAAAACAAAAGATAAGTAATCCAATAAACCATTCTTTTAAGTCTGTCTCTTATATCCTCTCTCCTGTAAATAACCTATAATTATGCCCATATAAAGTAACTTACCTATACCTATATTATATTATTAAATTCATGGCCATCACTGTGTGTATCCTTGGCAGCTGACAAACACCATTTCTTGCATGATGAATTAAAGGTAACTAAGCTCAGCCCTGAGAGCCAAACTCAACAAATACCCTTCCCTTTACCCTTCACCCTCTGAGCACCCAAGTGATCAGGTGCTTTTTGATAACACTTGCTGTTCACTGCTATTATGAACTTTCACTCAAGGCCTTTTGGGAGTCTTGAAGTGCTCTCTATGACCCATCTTTCCTCTGTGGATTGAGTACATTACACTTCTCTGACATAGTAGTGATGGATGGCAGAGGCACCTTTAATCTTCTCTGGATTGTCAATGATGAAATTGCCGTTCCATACGATGGAGAGGTCCACTGCCAGGTCACTAATCTTCACACCCTCATACATGTACTGAAAAGCAGAAACAGAGAGTGAGGGAGTGTGCAGAAAGTGCATACAGGGAGAGAGAAAGTCAAAGAGAGACAAAGGATGGAGTCAGAAAAGATACAGAGAAAGGCAGAGTGGGGGGAAAATGAGAGGATGAAAGGGCAAGCAGAGAGACAAGGCTTTTAACCATCTGTCATTTCTGCCATGGCTGTCTGCTCCTCTCCTCTTTGACACGTAGCGACACAAACCCGGGCTGGGGTGGCCGATCATCCACATCTGAAGAAAATGGCCTTTTCATTCATTGTCACAGAGCAGCAAGGTATGCTTTGCATTGAAATGTATCCTGTCATTTGCATTGTGCCAAAAAAAAAAAAAAACACCAGAAATTTTCTGTATTCATCCCAAACCTGTGACTTTATGTTGAGGAGATTACATTCACGCTCTATGAACACCTAGATATTAGTCTGACAATATCATCTTACAAGACAATGTTGTATTAAAGTCATGGTTTTTATCCTTTTCATTTGATCCATACTATTTAATGTCAGCTTCCTAACTATTTTCCTTTCCTTCTTTCTTTCCCTGTCACTCTTCTCCTTTCTGTCACATGCTTTGCACTTTCCTCATCACTCTCACTTTCTCTTTCCTCTACTTTCTTCTCAGTATGCTCCACACCTCAGGCGGTATTCAATGATGTACCCTATGTACCTTGCCTACACAGCATCCAAGCTGTCTGCCTCATTTGACAGCTGTGAGACTCACACTGGGAGTGTTTGAGGTCATACCGAGCTGTTCTGGCACTGCACACTGGTGCTGTTGAAGCGCAGTGCTGTGACACGGTGGCTGACACCCTGCACATGCACCACACACTCGTAACCCCGCTGGCCCGACTGCGGCTGAGGAAGGTTTCGGGCCTTCAGGGTGATGGGTCGGACCTCGCCGGCCGGAATGAGAATTTCCCCCGAGTGAAGGAGCTGAGGGCAATCCTTTAAAAAAAAAAAACATACAAACATATTGTTCTAGTGACAGCAACAGACACTATTCATTTTTCACATTATCTAAGCCTTAATACTCACCATAAATAATATATACTGCAACTATTATTTACTGTAGATAACCAGTTTCCCCTCTGAAGATTAATCTACAGTATGTGTGTATATAAATATAAGTTTGTTAGTGTATCTGTGAAGATTATCTACTGCATATCTGCATACTGTATGCGTCTGTGGGATCTAATTCACATAATACAGATGAATGAGTTAGATAAACATGAAACACTAATGTAACACAGAGATTACACAGAGCAAATTAATCACTAATCCAAATTGACTGCATTCATCTACTGCATTTAACTTAGTATGTAAGATTAAAACAGACTATTATTATTATTGGTAATAATTTCTCTCTGTAGCATAGTTGTACTGTATGCCTACAAATGGCCCAGTCAGTAATATTTAGATTTGGTAGCAGTGTTGCTCTAGGAATGTTAAGTCCATCATTTCGAAATATTATATGGTCAGTGGTGGAAAGTAACATAGTACATTTACTTAAGTGCTATATTTTGAGATATTTCTACTTTATTTGAATATTTTCATTTTCTGCTACTTCATACTTCGCAAAATGTAATATAATTGTAAGACTTAATTGATCCCCAGTGGGAAACTAGATATCTTCTCAGCAGTATGTAAAGTCCTTTAAGTCATTATTAGATTCAAAACATGATCATCAAAACAGCATATAAAATAATTAAAACAAATTCAATTGTTACCAGCTGCAAAAGTTAATTGATTATAAAGCATTAATAATTATAATCCAGTAATATAGTATTAATTGTTGTTTGTGAGCCATTCTGGAGGAGTTTCACTTGTAACAAAGTATTTTTAAACTGTGGTACACCGTGAGTGTCTGTATTTCTGTCTGTCTTTCTTGTCACCCTGTGCCACCGACAGGTCAACATTTCAATTTGTCGTGATTTAACAATGGCATAACTAATGATATTCCTCATTTGTGCTGTGTTTCTGCTTGTTCACTAAGGTTTCCATGCTAACATGCTAAACTTAGATGGTAAATGTGTTAATCATTATATCTGCATCCTGCGACGTATACAGTAGCTGTACTTAAATACAGCCTCACAGAAGGTCGCATGTGTGCTGACCCTTAGTCAGGTTGATTACTGGTAATGTGGGGTTATACATTTTACATGTGCATCCAGTGTCTTTGATAGTGTCACATAGGAACAAACAAATGCTGGTCCAGAAATCTACACATTAGTCAACTAATGAAACTGTAACTGTCTGCAGTGTCTGTATATTAATGTACCTCTGAGGCGTTGACTCTCCCCTCCTGGAAAGAACAGCTGCTTGGGTCATGGGTGCACAGGTTGCGGTATTTACACCAGTGGCAGAGAAAAGTGCTGTTTACACAAGACAGACACCTGCAGGATGAAATGAACATGTTACTGCACACTGACCCTGCAAAGTGTTCATATAGCACCTCTTTAACATTGAGTTGCACTGCATTTACATAGTATGTAATTTGTTAAAGATTAATCCCTCTTTACTTTCAACCCATCATCTTCCTCTCCTGGGTGAAGAGGATTGAAAAGGGGAGGCTGATAAAGGATTATAGCTTTCTGGTGAATTTATCATGTCAGCCTGTTTCATGGAAAGATCAGACTGACATGTTTCAGTGCAGACAGCATGAATGTTAGTCTTTATGTAGTAGATTACAATAAATGACCTTGAGCATGAGGTCTTGGCAGGAGCGTAACTATTCAAGTGTCATTGCTGCTTAAAGAACTCTTTTTATACATACGTTATCTAACATGGACTTACAGTGTCCTTGTTAGATGTGCACCTTTTCATTTCATAATTCGCTCAGGGTTTCTGATTCTTGACTCTAATGAAAGCAGTGCATTTCTGAAGTCACCTGTCCAAAAATCTGCAATGAAAGTCACAACTGAATATTTGATGAATTGTGCAACATCTTTGGCTCTGATTTAGCTGACTGCAGCCAGCGGTCAGCTGCGGATTAAAGATGAGCTTAAACAACTAT
>JAUBNQ010000023.1:20959396-20982122 GCA_032353495.1 Ctenopoma kingsleyae
TGCAACATCTTTGGCTCTGATTTAGCTGACTGCAGCCAGCGGTCAGCTGCGGATTAAAGATGAGCTTAAACAACTATGTTAGACAGGATTTAATCATATTTTGGTCAACAAATCATTACTTTGGTTATAACTTCAGGAGGAGAACTGAAAGATTAAGAGATGAGAGAATAAAGATTGTTGGTACACAGGTGTTGGTATACCAAACAGAGCAACTGGAGAGTTAAAAATTGAACATGTCCTATTATTTTCCTGGCGGGGCATGGACTTTGCTGTGTATAACAGAGGTGCACCACTGTGCAGAAAACAGAGTCATGCACTATCAGAGTCTGCTCTCCTGAAAGTGGACATGCAATAAGATGAAACTAGTTGAAATACTCCAAGACTGCATCTCACAGCAAGCTACAAATGCCAATAAATGTAGTGCAGCAACATTAAATGTTGGTATTAATTAGCTGCCCAGGGCCAGTGTGGACATAAAAGTGTGTGTATGTGTATGTGTGTGTGTCAGAAAGAAATCGGGGGAGCTAGGTATTAATAGCACTGGACCAACAGGGTGCTGCAAACACTGGGTAATTTATTATGGAGGGTGATGTGATGCTGAGGTGATGGGAGGTGGAGGAGCTGGGTTAGGAGTGTGTTTGGTCTGAAATATTAATCACGGGAGTTCACAGGGTCACACTGCTGCTAATGGAGGCCATATTGGTGTGGGGCAGATGTGATGAGCTTCCAACTGTTTCTCTGTAATGGCTTAATATTGTTATATTGGGACATTCATGTCCCAGTCAGAGAGCATTTTTAATAGAAGGCATGTGTATCCATTGTAGGCTAATTTCCTGGGTTTGGCTATGAATTATCCATCAATCAAATGCTCCCTCATAGAGTGAACTTATTATATATCCCTGAATCCAGCACTGATGGTTCAGTATAATTCAGGGCACAGTTAAAGCATAGTGAAGTGTTTATGTAAGTCTGTCAGTTCAAATAGTAATCACACCTAAAAAAAATAAAGAAATATTACTTTTCTTCACAGCTGTTACTGTATAGTGAACAATTGTAGAAAATTTCATGATAAATGTCCTTGAAGTAAAAATTCAATGTGTCATTTGGCTTCTGTTGTGCTTTGTTACCGGTCTAACGTTGCTGTGAAAACTCACCAAGTTGCTGATTTGCAGACCCCTTAAATATCAGCAAATGCAGCTAATTGGCATTCATCCTAACAGGATTCAGCTTTGTAGCAGTCTAATTGTTATTCAGATAGAAACACTCTTGTCATAGTTTACTGTTACAGTAAATACTGTTGACATTAGCATAATGGCTCAAAGTCAAAACAGCTTCTCTGCCCAGTGAGGAAGAGTCTATTGGCACGATGAAACTGATGAGCATTTAAATAAAGTCCTCTTTAATTTACATTATTTTATCTGCCCTCAAGGCAACAGAGCAAGGCTTAAAATCTAAACTGTTTTATACAGTATCTGACAACAAACACGATTCTCTGGCAAGGCTCCTTGAGAGAAAGTCAAGTCAAAAAGGGGGTGTGTGAGTCTAATGCTTATCTATTAAGAGGTCCTAGGAGACTGCTGGCCTACAGCAAAGCAAACTAGTGAAAATGCTCAGTATGTACATATAGAGTAAAAACAGCATACATGCTTTGCAGAAAATTTTGTGTATAGTAACTGACAGAAAAAAAACAGTGTTTAGTTATCTAAAGCTGTAAGCAGTAAGCTCACAAACTGCCAGTTCAAGCAGACTTGAAACAAACAGGCCATGGCAAATGCATCATGTTGATTCAAATGAAATCTGACAGATAAATTGAACTCACAGGTTATCTAACAGCCTGATCTTAAGTGGGGCTGTGAGCATCAGTACATCATTGCCCTAAATTAAGTTGTGTTCTACTATCTATTGAACAAATCAAAGGTGGATGGCTGGTTGGGGGTGGACTGGCTGTAGCAGATGGACTCACGTTTGATGGGTGCTGCAGTTGTAGAACTTCACCTCCGTGCTGGCGACCATTTGACCGGTCTCCTTTGAGTTCAGACGAAGCTCTACACCAGCCCAGTCTGACAAAGAGAGCGAGAGGGGGACAGAGGAAGCGTAATAAGTGGAAAGGAGGGAGAGAGGGAATGAAAAAAATATGAGACAGTGCAGCACAGCATGAAAAACAAGTAAAAGACACAGAGGGACGGAAAGGGATTGGTGAAAGAATGAAAACAATGGGCAAAAACAGGAGGTCAAAATGAGAATAAATAATAATACTTTTATCACACTTCTGTAAAGAGCCACCTGCTGCCTGTGTCTCTGCAAGGGCATATTGTTGTCATGAGAAAACCTTCAGTCAGAAACTTCAATTGAAGGATTACTGTGTATGCTCAGAGGATATTCTACAGCCGTGTGGTACTTATCAAACTCTTCGGATAAACAAAAAATTACAAGGTGGACAATTGGAAAGACGGGCTGTTTTTTAGCATATGCAATGCAGAAGTTTTTCACCTGACATTGGCAACATAAAATACTATTTCAGTTTGTTTAGAGACCTGATATCTGAGCTCACCTTGTCCCTCTGGTATTTGAGGGACCTCCTTCCCGGCTGGAGACAGACACATAACCCTGTTCCCTTTCACATGACCCTCCACTTGGGCCTGTTGGCCAAATGAGCAGGTGATTCCAGCAGAAAGGTCTGGAACATTGTTCACCTCCAGCAAAAGCTAAAAGCAAACAGAGGGGGAAGATTTAATTTGAGAGTGGTGCATTGGTACATGTGCATTTGTGAATAATATCACAGTGCATTAATCACATCGTCAATTAATCGCTAATAATTAATCGTATAGTTTTACATTTTGGTAAATCTGGCTGTGAGTAAGGTGAGTGTTTTGATACCACTGTCATACTGTATCTATCCATAAAATGTGAAGCTACAGCCAACAGTTGATTAGCTTAGCTTAGCACAAAGACTGGAAAGAGGGGGAAGCAGCTCGCTTGGCTTTGCCCAGCGACAGCGAAATCTGCTATCTGCAGCTTCACTGGTGCTGCTGGGCATGTTTTGTTACATTTAGACAGAGCCAAGCAAGTTGTTTCCCTTGTTTCCCCCCCAGTCTTTGTGTTAAGCTAACCATCTCCTGGCTCTAGCTTCACATGTTAATAAATGAAAGTGTTTTTCTCAAAATGTCAAACTGTTCCCTTAAGATAATGTTCCTTAGCTCCTACTGTACCTGACTCCTCTGTGCTCTTGGCTAGTGTACAAAAACAGATGAATTAAGCTTTTAGGAAATGTAATCAACCTTTTGGCAGATGCATCAGAGATGCAGACAGAGTAGCACATTGCTACAAAAACAACTCCCACCTAATTTTTTCTTCACATTTTTCTCCCATCCCACACTTCATGTGTTTAAACCAAAATAAACAGAGTTAATGCCAGACGGGGAGAAACGCCCTCGTCCGTCACCTCTTACAAAACTAATCTTCTCTCCCAGGCTTGTGCTTACTGTACATGTGGCTGTGCAAGGCTACTCACAGTGATTGCTCATAAACATTAGCATTGTGAGTGAAGTGACAGTGCAGTGATTGGTGGAATGATAAGCAAACTCACAGGGACACTATGTGCTGATACAGCAATGCTGTCAGGGTGAGCGATAACCTTCACGCATCGGTCAATGTCGGTGGCAAAACGGAAGGTCTCCTCCGCCCTGTGACACCGATCCCTTCTTGAGCACCTGTGGAGCAACAAGATTCAAAAAATTTTATTAATTCCAGAGGGAAGTTGCTTTGCCTTGTTACAGCCGCTCTCAGTTCAAAGAAAAGAACCACAACCACAACCAGAAACAAAAAAGGTCAGCACCAACACAAAATACTCAGTATGTATAATACACAAATCACAGGATATACAAAAACAAAAAACATGATAAGAACAAAGAAATCTAAAAATGGATGGAATAGGTCAGGGATAGGACAAGGACTCAGAATTACAAATGTATAAAATAGAACAGCATGTTTAGTGATGAAATGTGGCCAACAAAATCTCTAACATGACCATATCTGCCACTATATTGTCAGGACACCAGATATGTGAGGTTCCCCACAGGATGAATCCTACTGACTTTGGTAATCTGCTGAGGTTTGTGGTTTTGTTTTGGAGAATGTTTGAGCATGGTGAAATCTCTGGAGTCATATTATAAAATATGGAAAAATATCAGAATCAGAATTCGATTTACTGGCACACATACTTAAAAGCAATTCCAGCTGGTGGTGTCGCTCTAGTAACATCAAAAAAATACAGGGTCGATGGACAGACAGTTTGGTGTATAGGTGGATCAATTAGTAAATATATAGTTATGTACAGATTATGCAGTCCTTATCAGGTCTCAGATATCATTTTTAAATGTTTGAAAAATAGTCTACAAAAAGTCTACATCTATTTTAATGCAAATGTTTTTGCTGTACGTTTGGGCTGCTTTGAAAACTGTTATCTCCTGCACATGGATGACAGACAGCTTCTAATCTTGGTCAGATTAGACGCTTTACTTTTTTACATTTTTACTGTGCTCTTCTGCAGAGCAAATACACTGAGTGTAACCGTATCTAACTCCTAGATCCTAACAGGCAATTAAAACTGAGAAGTGAATGGGTCAGTAGCAAAGTGTGACCTAAGAATAATCTTACAAGTGCAAGTAAGAGAGCTCAAGTAGAAATAAGTGCAAGTTATGGTACACAGGAATTAACTTTCAACAATTTGCCCAGTTTTAGAAATGGGATTTGTTATTGAGGTGTTTTTGATGCTGGTCTCTTTAAAAGAGGCAATATAGAAGTTTGGTCTCTACAAGCTCAGAGAGTAACAGACAGTCTGTTCTTCAATATAAACACTGCATTATAAAGAAGCGTCTCCCAGTTGTAGAGTTAAAGCCTAATAGCAAACGCAGAGAGCATTCTGGCTGTACACCATTATCTCTTTCTTTTAAATGTGTAATGTGCACAGCGAGGGGAGACAGTACTTAATTCACTCTCAGATATTGCTGAGGGGGTGGCACCTCATGAGAGAGCTCAAAGAGCACAGAGGCCTCTGCTGTAATTACAACACACTATAAAGTCGGAATGGAAATGCAGAGACAGATGTTGCAGGCTGGGCTCCTTGAGGCGGACCAGAGCCACAGGAGTAGACAGTCACCTTCTGACCGCTCATCAGCTGAAGTGCCTCCAAAAAAGGACACCTTTTATCTCAGGCTGTCTTTCATTGCCTTTTATTTTGCCACTTTTATTCACCGTGTTTTGTCTGATGGAGCCATTTGTTCCCTTTTCCTTCAGGCTTTTTACATTTTCAGCTACACCCCCCACACACACACTTTGTCAGATAGGTGCTTTGGTGCACCGTGGCAGGGGTGGGAAAGTGAGATCCTGAAAGCAGTCTACATGACACTCTGTGAGAGTCATTCAGAGGGTAGAAAAAGACCCCAATCTGGATTTAATAGACAGGAAAATAAAGTAGGCTCATTCCACAGTGTGAGGGATCATGATTCACTTTGGGTTACTTGAGGAAACAGCAGCCTATCTATTCACTGATAAGTCTAAGGCATTAATTTAAATAAATAGCATAATGGGACTTGCAGACAAAGTCAGCACTCAAAAAAAAGGAAAAACAACCATTTAATGAGATAATTTAGATTCAAACAAAATGTTTTTTCTCGCACACACAGCAGTAATTTAAATAATTTTGATCATCATCAAGATATTGCTAGCTGGAATGCAGACGTCATATGATGAGACAGGCGTAAATCCCCTGGCTGAGGTCAGCTTTACACACAGCGGCTGGTTCAGAAACACAGGGTTTTAATCTCCTGAATTCCCTTTGCTCCATATCGAGGTATTATGCAAGTTAACCTGGGGGTCAGATAATTAAGATGGAAGAGATAAGCCTGCCCCGCCAGGTCCAAAATGTTCCCTGGGTATGTAGAGGTCCAGCTTGTACACGCGCTGCGACTGCAAGGCTAATCCCTCCCTCCTCCATTAACACCAGTCTGTCCTCTTGCCTGACTTGCAATAAAATCTGGTGGACATGCTGTTTCTGTTGTCCTAAATAGTGCAATTTAGAGGGATCACGCTGTCCAGCCACCACTTACTGATTTTCTCTTTGTACCACCAGCTGCTTATAATGGTGAACTCCATTGAGTAGAATAAATCTTAAACATTAAACTGCACAGATCATATGACCATGTGGTTAACTTTATTTATAGCTTTCTGTGAGCTGTTTGTTAAACAGCAGTGTTGTGGTTTTAATCCCTGGGATGTGATGTGTGTATGTAAGCATGGGTGAAGATAAAGGAAGCCGACTTACATGTTATAGAGGACACACCAGCCACAGTGGGGGTCACCAGAGCTCAGACACTCAGCACATGTACCATACTGCTCACAGGCCTCCACGGGGACCTGCACCACCTAAAAGCAGAGAAATGAAAAATGTGGGGTTTAAGTTGTATAATAATGATTGTTAAGTAAATACGCACAGGTAAGTTATCAAAAACAGACAGAGAGAAGAAGCAATAAGAAAGAGAAGCAAATTAAAATTGCACTTTCTTCTACTTGCAGATCGTTTTGACCAAAATATATTTATCTGTAGTCGTCATGTTAGTTTCAATGAACGAAGATACCTGTGTTATACTAAAAAACTTGATTAATTTAGCTAATGCTGCTGGCAGGAAACTCACAAGCTCCACATACATGATTTTGTAGCATGTAAAATCAAATTGCACACACAGCATGACATCTTAAAGACTGATATAAATATATTGCTATAGCCTGCAAAAAAATCTGATATACAGTATATGTAGTAGTTGAGAAGACAGAATATGCAGGTTATAACAAATAGAGTATAGATAACTAGAGTTAAAACTCTCTGCACTTGACCTGCACATGTAAGTGATATTCTTCTGATTTACGTTTTCAACTCTTTGTGTGACAAAAGTAAAACATTTGCTGCCATGGAGTAGTAATAAGTTTCAAAACTTTCTGATGAAATAATAAGCAGTTCTGATAAGGGGAGACCAAAGCGCATTTCAACATATCTATTTAGCAATATATGGAAGCCTCATCACGGTTCACACTGAAGAACATCCCGGTGGAAAACACAAGCTTTTTCTGCTTCCCGCTGCTGACACAAATTTACAACGTGCAGTATTTTGGTTCTGCTCACATGAGGATTTTTTTTTTTTTTTTGACATGAAATGACACCACAGAAAAATTTTTTATATTCTGATTTAACTTTTCTTTATAACAGTTCATGCACCACTAAAGCATGACCATATGTGGACTCCTGCAAACTGTTACAATAAAGCTTTTTATTATTATTTTTACACAGAAACACACACAAGCAAGAAGACATAGTCAAACTACACTGCTGCCTCCACTTCCAAGTGTGATTGTCTGGCAAACCATAAGCTCTGTCGCATCTTTGTTATTATTCCAGGTCTGTACATATGATGCAAGCAATTTCCTGATGTAAGCAATCACAAATGAAGAGTGGATTATGGATTAGAGTGTCTCCGGTGTCTTGATAGCATAAGTGGGTGCTCTCTCAGTTCTGTGTTGGCAAAATGGATTATCTGCTGCTCCCTACAAAATAACTTTCTCTCTTTTTTTTCCGAGTTCAAAACCCATTTGGTGCATTCCATTAGCAAAATGATTTTGTAGCGTGGGAGGGGTGGAGGGCTTTAAGTCCATATCTGACACAGAGGGAATAATCCATGAATTGTTGTGGACTGGAACTCATCTAAACTAACAAAGTTGGTCTGTAGCTGTTAGGCAGTATGACCTTTGCAGGTAGAGCTCTATGGATCTTCTGCTTTCTGCTGCCCGGCACAGAATCAAATTTGAAGCTCTCGCTGCACTTCAATGATTTGTTTAGTTGAACTTGAGCAGGAACACTGTATGTTACTGAATCCAAATAAGACCAACAGACATGTCCTTAGGTTTCATGCTCACAGGATACTAAAAATAATAGCAGCTCAGCAACTGGATCAGTTGAGCAGTCTCTCTCTCTCTCTGTTACATTACATAGTGCTCTGGTTATTTTGTCTTAAGATAGTTCTTTATATTTCCTGTTATTTGGATATCGACAGATGAGATACTGGAACTATTCTATCAGGAGATAGAAAGATAAGAAAAGGAAGGGCAATTCTCTGGCGATTGCACTGTTTTTATTATGTAATTTTGTATATTTAATATATATATATTAATTTAAATACTTTATCGTAATCACCCCAGTTCATGTACATACACCCTAATAAAACGCCAAACATGACAAACTATGGCCTCGTAGTCATTCTCCTGGCCCTAACTATGGAGAATCAAATTGAAATTGAGAACATACAGATTTTTTTCCAGAGATAAGGACACCACATGACAAAAAACGGCAGCTTTAGAACATGACCTTGCTCTACAGTGAGTTGTGTAGCTTCTGTCTATATTTTGCGAAGAACAGCCGAGTAACTCAAAGTCAGGGGTTGTTTTTACAGTTATGGTCAAGTATAAATTGCAGGATTGCACACTCATCTACATCCCATGACACTGATGAATGAGGTATATGAGAGCCTATCAGCTGTATGGTGTTTCATTTGAAAAGTATTTATGATTGTATGAATCAGTTGCATGATTATTGGGCCAGTGAATTAAGCCTTCATACTGAGTTCATGTTCAGTTTACTGTAGATGCCTCATAAATCATTCATGACCAAACTCCATGTTTATTATTTCTCATCAAGCTTTTGTTTGTCCTGCCGTCTCTGAGATCATTTCTTCAAGAGAAACATGATCGTTTAAAGCAAACAAAGAAAACACAATGAAATCCTCCTTTCCTGAGAGGTGAATTTTCATTGTGGCTGGTTCTGGATCTTTGCATTGCCATCACCCTGTGACGGGTTATTCCAAATGGTTATTTCACTAGTTTGTTGTTTCCATTTTTGCTTTTAGATCTAATTTTTAACTGGTTCTCATTCAAGAGTGAAAAGGAAAACTTTAGACAAACTGGTATATTATAATAATATAATAATCAACTATAAATGTCTTGGTTGCCTAAACATTAACTTTTCAGTAGACTAGATCACTTTAAAGAGACTACTGTTTTTCACTTTGTGTGCTTTCATTGTCCTTTGACTTGGACTTGAAGTGTGGAGATGAAGAAGATTCATTAATTCTTCAATTTTATGATTGCACGCTCCACAGAATCTAATACAGCACAGTCTCCTACATGAGAATGTAGTGCAAATTTTCAGTTTTAGCCTAATATTTATACATTTGTGTGGTTCTACATTTCCACTTTCACTTTCTTATAGCCTGATAAGCACGCATGCTGCACAGCAGTGATTACTAACCAGTGTTATGTGTACCTCACAAGGTACTTCTTGAGTTGCCAAGGGCTATAGGGAAATATTTTGAAATAGCTCAGCTAATCATAAAGAATACATTTAAAAAAAATCTAAACCCCATTTAAAGAAAGGTTAGGATTTTCTCTAAAATGGAATAATAAACAAAATCTGGGATTTGTTCATTTTTTTAAACCTTTAATTATCTGAAAAAACTTCAAAGAAAAGATTTTCAGTGTTTTTGCTGAAGGCTTAAATAGTATTTAAAACAGATCGAAACATTGATTATTCCAGGATCTGGGGTCCAGAATAGCATCCGCTTTACTGTCCATTCAAATCTAACACATTTTGAACATGGTGGCTGCTGCTGGTAAAGGAGTACTTTAGCTTATCTGAAAGAGGTGTGAGTGTATCTCGGACACAAAGGTTGGGAACCACTACAGTACACTCACACACAGGTGAAGGAGGGAAGCTAAAGAGACAGAGGTAGAGAGAAAGAAAAAAGTTGATGGGTAGGATTTCAGGCGATTTTTACATTTTACTGAATCGTAGTTGCCCTGGAAAAACCCTGCAGCAGTTTCTTCCCTTCTCTCAGGTTTAATGTCTTAGCCATCATTTTGCAGACAGACAAGTGACATTCAGTGAGGTTAGGCTGTCTTTGGATGCTGAGCCTTTCTATTCTTAGAAATTATCAAATGTAAGACACATGAGACAACAGATTAACTGCTGTGAAGATTTCTTTATCAATAATTGTTCCCAGATGATGTTTTGGTGTGGAAAGAGACACGCTATAATACACATATTCTCACACATTTACCCTGATTCCCCTTTTTTCTCTGCTCACTCTTCATCATCATGCTAACCCTGCGTGTTTCACTCGGCAGGAGACAGAGAAGCTCATTGTTATTCCACAAGGGTCGGCAGATCTCAGCCAAATCTGTCTGTGCCACGCTCCTCATTCCACATCATTCCTGTATTGTTTGCCTCCCAGGAATCAGAAAATCTCTCATCTCTGGGATCTGCTGGAAATGTGGGAAATCTCTGAGTGAAGCCTTCTCCCTGGGGGATTCCTTTCCCGAACCGCGGGAAAATCCAAAGGGAAAAGATGAGCAAAGATGGAGAGGGAGGCATGAAAAGGAAAGCTTTACTCTGCTGCGAGCTCCTGAGGGCTACAAGGCTGTTCTAATATTGAGAGAAAATGCCTGGCCAAGCAAGGTTTGTTTTTTGTTGGTTGCTATGTGTCACTGAAGGCAGAGTGAAGACAGTGGCTGGCTATCTCCTTGAAGGAAGCATGTGTCTCTCCTTGAACGACCAGAACTCATCAATAAGTGATGCCCTGTCTCTTCCAGTCTATCACAGAGAAGCAAGAGCTGCCTTGATTTGTTTTGGAAGACAGTACCCAACACAATGCTATCTCTGCTCTGTCTTACGTCCTCAGATGACATCCCTTTTCTTCTAAAATTGGCGCTTTCATAGTTTTTCAAGGTCCCAAATAAGAGTTTGGTGCAACTCTAAAATACTAACAAAACTGCACTTGTCCCACTGTCCTTAGCCTCCGTGTCCTGTGACTCTGGCTCAATACATTCCAGTAGTCAGAAGACAAGTGAGAGCAATTGATAAGGGCTTCCTTTTTTTTGGCTGCACTGAAACCTAATCCTATTTCACAGTGCCATGCAGCAACGCCAAAATAATCACTTGATGGGAGTTGAAAGTGATTACCACTGTTCACTCTTATCTCCAATGAGTGCACAGAATATCGTCCAACAACAACAACAACAACTGCTTGTCTCTGTGATGCCAGGCCAAGTGAGGAGCAGACGAGGGATACAGCCACACAGAAAAAAAAAGCCGCTAATGGGTTTTCTATGGGATATGTGTGTAGTGTACAAAAGATGCATGCTCTGTAAGTCGATTCGCATGGATAACTAATTAGAACAGTGGTCCTTCCCTTTACTCACAGCCTGCATATTTAACAAGCTCTACTGTAGATGTACAGTTAGTCAGTGTTAGACATTTGCTACACTGGGTTTTGGGTAATTATGATGTGGATTCCAAATAAATAACATTTATAATAATAATAATAATTTTCTTGCTGCACACAATAATGCCAATACTAGCAGTAATGCTGGTATCTGTGCAGACCAAAGCCAAACATTTCTATTTGCAATATCCTGATAAATTTGATCTATACTATTCCTTAAGAAATATGATTAGCTTTTTGCAAAAAAAAGTAAACACTAATACTAAACTAACTAGTAAACTACTATTTATGCCTCCATGTCAGTATCTGTCCATACAGCAACCCAAGTCTTGTAAACACAATATCTAAGGAACAAAATTTGGTTAGCAGAGACATACAACTCCAATGTCGTCATTCTAGTTTCTAGTTTAGTTTGTTTCGATACAGTTTCCACTGACCCTGTGGCAAAACATACTGTGCATTTTCATGTTGATTAAAACATCTGCTTCCAAATTTCACGTTACACATACAGCATCTCACTTAAGGGCACGTTAGCATGGCAGCTGCTTGTTTTCAAAGGGGTAGAAGAACGCATCAATAGTTGCTACATCACCCCACCGTTCAGCATCTCTCCTGACAGCTGCAGCAAAATGAAGACGTTTCCTCACCTGACTGTTGGACATGACATAGAGAGAGTTCCTGTCCAGGGAGAAGGCCATGTCCCGAAGGATGGGGCTGCTGTCCTTCATCACAGTCATTGTCTCATACAGCACCCCTCCCTCCACATGACCATCCACTCTGATCTGCAGAGACACACATGAACACAGACATTGAGACAGTCAATACCATTGTGCAGGACACAGTGAATGAATGGCTACTGTACATTTGTAGGGTGACATCTGTCCTCTACTATATATCACTTTGAATGCTTCCTTTGCATATGTATGTAAGCTCCTACTGATCCTTGACAACACTGGTGTTATAACAAATAAGAAAACTGCTTTTTTTTTTGTTTGAAGATGACCCAGTTTCACTCAAGTAGTCAATGAGAACATTAGCTATTTAACAATGATGTAAAGTGACATAAAAACTGCCAATTTGTATGAACTTAGAAGCACTACTGGAAACAACACAAAAAATAATCTGTGCATCTCCAATACAGAGATCCAAGACAAATTTGACCTAGCTTAATACAAAGTCTTGAAGTAGGGGAAACTTCTGGCCTCTACTATTTCCAGCACTTCCAAAATTGTTATGTCAATATGTTGTATTTTGTTAACTGCAGTGCTAGTCAGATATGCTTATATAAACCAGGTTTTGCTCAGAGGCAGGGCAGTCTCCAGTTCCTTTGTGTCTCCAGGATAATGCCAGTACATAGCAATGCATTTTTCATTTTCTATTTCTGTGTCATACAATGATAAAGTGTTTAATGTTTATGTGTTGAACTGCTTATCTGTCTCACAGACAGCAAAGGCCAGGAGAACCAGTGATATTCAGCAGTTACTCTTAAAAATGTCAGAACTGAAGTGTCAGACGTATGTGGATGCCTTGACTTCTTTTCATAGGCGACATGTCTTTGTATCATACATACAAACATACAGTCTTGATTACTGTAGAGCCAACACAAGCAGTACATGTTTTGTAAAAGTGAAACTGAGACAACAGGAAAGAAAGAAAGATCTTGTTGTTCAGTAGTCCAATTGGCCTTTGTGACACAGACACAGCCATGATGCAGCTAAGTTTAGCAATGTGTTTTAACAATCTAATTTGACTTTGGAATGACTTTCAGGCAGCAGTCTTTTGGGGCTCATTAAATGCTACCATGGATAACAGATGTCCACTGGTGAAGGGTTTGCGATTCTCTTTTCCCACCTCTGTCTGCAAACAAGATGTGCTGTTGCAGTGAAGCAAACAAATAAGAAGGTCTGTCTTTGTAATAAGTGGTTTACTGATGCTTAAGCTGTCAAAAGGCAGCTGTGTGAAGCCATGTAAATGCTGTAACGATAGATAAGGTGGTGACTAATGTGAAAAACCCTTTATTTTTACCAGTGTAAACTACGCATTTGTAGTAGTTAGTACACAATTAAAGTGTTTTAACTTTCTTTTATTTACTACAATGATAAAAATTGTTTGTTTGGTTTCTATTGCATGAAAAATGCTCATTTGTTCTGGACCACAAAAATCTAGTTACTCCTTATTTCTCATATAAGCACATCTTTCACCATTGGTGCAGGGATGATATGAATTTCATCATACAGTAATGATAACTCGATACTTGAAACATAAGTTAGAAATGTTAAATAAGAAAGCAAAGTCTGAATAAAGCATGATAGATAGAGCAAAAAAATCATCATTTGCCATACAAATACAGGCTGAAGCCCAATTTAAAATTCCAGGGAGATTGGATCATTAACCGTGTGATGCAATTACAGTAAAGCTGAATTAATTTCTCACTCATAATAATTAAAATAAATTCAAGATAATGAGGAATTGGAGCAGAGAATTATGGAAGTGTTGTGAAACGCCTGCATTGTGATTATACCAGTCTTCCCTGCATGCATCCTGATGCATGGACTTAAGCAACCTTGCCATCCAAATCAAATTTGACTGCAGAAAATTTTGAACGCATGCCAGGTCTAGCTCACACACAGTGGCAGAGCCTCAGCAGTCTCTCAATGGGGACAGTCAATCAATACAAACTGATTACATGATTGGATCCCCTGTGCACCAAAACTTCATCAATCAATCACGCCTCCATCTTTCAGGCAGCTGTGCTTCTCCAACCATCAGCTCTGCCAGCCAAGAAACAAGAAGGGAGGGAGAACATTTGTGCAAATGTGCGTGCGTGCGTGCGTGTGTGTGTGTGTGTGTTGGTTTATGTGAGCAGGTGAGTAAATGCTGTGAGGTAGGGTGAAGGTGGGGCATCATCTTCCACATTTGAAAAAATCAAGTAACATGCTTAATAGTGACATGGGATCATCTGTTGATTTCAGATTATAAGGAAACACAGTTTGACTTTTAGTGATCAGGCTGTCATTACCCCGACACTGTCTTTGAAACAGTTTGTTCATAGGCAATTATATATGTCAGTGCTAAGCTTCTTTCTCTCTCACCCATTGTTTTCTTTCTTTTGCCCCTACTTTTCCTCCTTATCCCATTCCCTCACAACCCATCACAGGCTCATGCTGTAATGGAGCCAGTTTATATTGTGTTTTCCCACACTTCCCTTCATAAATAGGACAGATCAGAGAATGTAAGCATTTCTGTGGTGAAACATGTATAAAAAAAACCCCCAAAACAATCATCTAGAGAAGGACAGATAGTGAGAGTGTTTTTAGTTGGGATGATGAGGTTGACCAAGGGCCAAGGGAACAAGGATGATCTCAGACAAACACTGACCCATTATGACCAACTTGTGGTGTTTGATTTCAGCAGTTTTAAAAGTAGTTTTATCATTTAAAACAGGACTGACCAGGCCGAATCCATCTGGGAAAACAACAGGTCCTCAGTCTCTCCCTAAGCCCCACAGCTCCATAATGAGAGTAAGGCGAGTTTAATAGGTTTTATAATGAGCGTGCTTGTAGAAAATGACACGCAATACTGAACACACACATTCTCTCCCGCACACATAACCAATCAAAGACACATGCACTTGTAGGTGCATACTGAGTGCATGATCACTTCTTTGATTAATACATTATTACTGATTGTGTTGCTTCAGGAACACACAACCAATATGCAACGTACCATATTGTGCAATGTTAGCACAATTTGCACTTGTCTACTGGGAGAAACCCTGACGTTACAGATCAAAAATCTGATTACACTCCATCTTAATTTTCCCGCTCAACATGCCATCTAGCATGTGCACGCATAAACAAAGAAACGTTCCAACAACCAAAAAGAAAAAGGTCAGAAAACAAAAACTGAAAAAAGGCAAAAGCAAAAACCTTCACAAACATCAGTGCAGTTTTCCAATGGTAAAGATAAAGAGTTTCTCTGTCTGTTTCTCCAGTCTGGAGTTTGTGTGTTTTTTCATTAGCTAACCCCAGTAGCTAGTACTGCTTCTGTGGCAAGGCACATGCAGTGAAGGGAGGCGTTATTTGTTTGGCTGTTCAAATCAATTATCAACACGCTTTTACCAAAACCAAAGACTACACCTTTAAGTTCAATGTCAAGGACGTCATATTTTCCAAAAACCTTAAGTAGATTTCCCTGTGTGGTCCATGTCGTAATGTTGTAACATAAGAACTGATCTGATTTGCTATTAATAACACATGTTGATATGACCTCCGTCAGCTTCTCATGTCATTCTCTTCCAGTGTCTCACAGTTGACGAGGATATATATTTAACCTATGAATAATATTTAAGCCAATAACAGCAATATCCTTCCTGCTGCTGAAATTCCCTCACAGAGGCTGCGCTGGATATAAACAACCCAGCTTATCATGGCTTCCACAAACAGATACTGTATGCAACCTGAGCCCATGTGCTCTTAACGAAAACAGCCCTCCTTTCTCGGGCTGGGTTTACATCTTAAATGTTCGGCTGCTCTGTCATCCTGTGAGAGCCAAAGAAAACAAAACAAAAAAAAATACCCAGACTTCTAAGATGTCACTTGGCTTGAACTGGGTTGGCTCTGTTGTAAAACTCCCAGACCTTGCATGAGCAATACACTCACCCAAATGTCTTTCCCGTGAGTATTTACATATGGGATTGATTGTGAGATTCCTTTCAGGCGATATTGTATTCATGCTGAGATAAAGTATACATGCACAGTAAAAGTCCACAAAACTCTGTTTTTCCACCATAGTTTGGGGAAACCTGTAAAGCAGATGATTAATGTTAGCCAGCCCTGGCAACAGCCATCCAGTCTTTAAAAGGTACAGTATGTCCATATGTGGCCAGACGGTCTTGCACTTGAAATTCACCCAGACAAACTACACATATGGATGATGACCCAGGAGGCAAGGAACCCTCCGTTTAACTAATCATTCCCAATCTGTCACTCTGACAAGTTCTGTCTCTGAAGACCAGCTTGTGCCACTTGAACCAGTCTGTTGGTTCATTTCTTTTACAACAGACTTGTTGTTTTCAGTCATTACTTGAGATTTAGGTTGGAAATCATCTGTGTCTGTGTATCTATGTATGTATGCAAATCTCTCTTTAACAGTAAAATGTCGTAAAACAATCAAAAGTAACCAACTTAAAATTAAATTTACCATTACAGTGGGACAGTGCATAAAACGAAAAAACAGCCAAGACTACACCTAAAGTAGATGTATATAGACTGTAAGCAAGACAGATTTTGGCAGAGTAGTCACAGTGGATGCTTCGAGGCTTGGCTCAATATTGTGACAAGGGGCATGGAGCAACATAAGGCCAGACAACTGGCCACCTTTAAGGTTGAGTGGCTGTGCATATGGTCCAATTGTGGATGACAGCAGAGAGAGTGCACATTGATTAGCCCATATATCCATCACGGCTCTATGAATGCTAATGAGATGAAGCTGAGGATAGAGCTGAGCTGCTAATGAAAACAAAGAGCGTTTAGGGGAGGAGGGGTCACTGAGGTGGAGATGTGTATTGCAAGACACGACTAATCATTCAGCCATCACATTAACTACAGTCACAAAGAGATGAATATTGATCACAGCCACTAGATACATTGTATGCTGGCAAGTGCCCATACCTAAATGCGATTAGCAACTGGGTCGGAAGAGAGGTCATGTAAAGTGAGTGTGTGTGTATGTGTGTTTTTAGGGTTAATGTTAAAAGCCTTCAAGTTGCAGCAGCCAATTTTTCAGTTCTCCCTAACCCTCAGCTGCACGGCCAGCTTCCAATTCTTCATCCCTACATTTCTACAACCTGACCACAGTATCCTCTCAGTCTCTGCATGTTCACTTCTTTTCTCTCTCCTTGAGGACATGGTTTCCTGTTCTCTGTTTCCTGTCCTCCTCCATACAACCCCCATCCCTCCAATCATTCCCATTGTTTGTCAGGTTCCCATGGCCCACCAACAAAATCAGTGGGAGGAGAACAGTGGAACAATTCATGGCACCCGTATGGTCTTCATTTTCCTGACCGCATTGCAGTCACAGTCCTCTTGTGTGTTTCCATTTGTGTGACTGAGCAGGAGAAAGAAAATAAAGAGAGGACAAAGAGACTTGGAGAAAGAGATGGAACTGCTAAATAAAAAAGCAGTCAGGAAAAGCATAAAGTTAGACACCGTTATATGTTATCACAAAATTGCCTCTCCTAATACCATCTAACATTTCAGCTGTACTTAGACATCTAAAAACGATTAGTTCTGAAGACATTTAGCCTGAGGTCCAGCTCCTTCATGCAGTTATGAAAATTCTTTCAATTTAGCCTCGGACACACCTATTCTACCAGCGTCCCTCCCTTCCTCTGAAACTCCATTCTAATGATCTCAACCACCAAATCTCCCCTTCCTGGCTCCCCTTAGAAACCGTGACTTTGAGAAGTCCAAGTCATTTAGCCATGCACGGGAGAATTTCCCCACCAAGTCAACTCTCAATAAGACATAATGAATCCACTATTTGCACATCAGAGTATTTGACTAAGGCTTTATTTGCTTTGAGCTTAACATTTTCAACCATTTCTGAGAAAATACTGCTGCTGAGGATCAGCAGCCACTGAGACAATGTGCTGCTCTGTTTTTAATTTGTTCGACACTGCATCCTCTTCATATTAAAGTGTCTGCACCCTCCAAATAATATTTACCAGTTCTCTTACAATGATTGAATTGTAATAGCACCAGTGACTTGTTCAAAACAGTGTTGAGGCAACTGCAGTGATCAAATTTGTGGTGTTTCAGTTAAAGGCCAGTTTCCCAAACCACTATTGCATCCTTCTAGCCTGTGAGACCATTTTCTGCCCTAAGTGAAGTCTCCTGTTTCACATTAAAGGATTTAATTGTACTAAAATGTTACTGCAGTTCCTCTGCGATAGCTGTGACATCATTGATTTCCCTCTGAACTGAGATACACACAAAGACACACAAATAGAAAGTAGGAACATCTTGGTACCGAGTTGCACAACCTTAATATACTCACTATGCCAGAGAAGCATCCAGGTTCACTCTGTATGCCATTGTAGTCCTTCTGAGCATTGCTGTGCTCTGCAGAAACATTTCCTGAGAAAATCAATTCCACTCAACACCTGTTATGTGTTTGAGGCTGCCACAGGGTAAGCAAAGGTATAATGTCATTCTACAGAGTGTTTGTAGCATAGAGACAAAAAATCTGCTGTCCTTCCTACAGAAAGAGAAGTGGAATATAAAACTGGGGGAAAGATTTTTGTTGTAGAAATGACAAATACAGATATACACTTAGCACTTCATCCTCGCTGCTCAACCACTTTCTGTTCCTTCTTATTGTAAATTACAAACAGTTTTATTCAGTTCAGATATATTCAGACTGCGATTCAGTCATTTTTTCTCCAAGATAAGTGAGTACTTCATCATTCAAACTCACATCAGTAAGCAATCATGCCACTATTTGTAATGCTACATTATTATGGCAATGCTTTTGACTGACTGTCTGTCTCTTTTTGTTTCTTTGTTCTTTCAGTTTCCGGCAAAATAAGCCTTGATAACAGTTACCACATGAGAACAACATACACTATATAGAACCCGTAACAGCTGAGAAAGACATAATAAAACCTGCGGATTCAATCAGTGCCAGTGATTCAGTACTTTCAGTCTATAATCTTGAGATTATGCAACAATTCCCATCTCTCTATGTGCTCTCTAAATATTTGACATTTGAGAAAGTTTATTTCAATATGCGTTCACTTACATATATGTACTGTATGTGGAGAAATGGCCAAAATATGTTGTGTATCTCAGGCTCAGCTCGTGGGTTGGTTTTGGCATCACATGAGCGGAGCCAAACCACTAATCAAAGATGCACATTATTGCTGCTGTAAGTGTTTAAAACTATGATGTGGTTGGTTCCCACTAGCACGCTGCTAACAAATGGAAACTGCGTTGCCGAAAGTTGCATTTATCTACAGATCCTGTCTAAAGACTGGAATAGATCTGACTAAAGGTCAGTGAGAGATAATGACTTTTATCTTGATTAGTGTTCATCATGCAAAGTAAGCCCCACAGCCCTCACAGGGTCACATTTCTTAGCTAAAATCAACCACATAATGCAGAAAAGCTGTGGCACAAGATGATAGCAATGTCCTGTTATATCTGGAACAGGAGGAGGCTAATCTTTGATGGACATATCCATATGCTGCACAGAGCCTGGATGGTGAGACTGATGGTTATCCCTGTGGCCTTTAACCCTGATTACACCCTTCCTGTGGTAGGCCTGACCTTTGCAGTGGCCCTCCTGCCAGAATGATCTGCTGATGGCATTTATTGTCATGCTCCAATTCTGCTCAGCCTGCCCATTTAGGGGTGATGGAATAGGGTTGGAGAGGTGACCCCGTGTCCCCCTGAGGTTCCTGGGAGCCTGAATCTTGGCTGCACGTTAATGTAATGACAAACTCTGGCCTTTACACACGGCAACAGCACTTAAAGCATTAATGACAGATTTCTCACTGTATTCACCTAAACCCACCTATCACCTCCTGAACACATGCTAAACTTTTTTGTGTCTATTTCTTCCTATTCCTGTCCATCTATCTTTTTCTAATTTAATATCCGTCTTTCTACCTCTGTCTCTGTCTGTCTTTCTTCCCTTGGCCCCATTCTTCAGTTATTGTCTTACAGTGTCTGTCTCATTTTTTTTTTCTCTTTCTCTCTTCCCTTCAGGTTATCTTGTCTTTTTCCCCGATCGTTCATCCAGTGAAAGAGTTGCAGTGATGCTATCTGTGCTCCTAGTCTGGACCTGTGTGTGTATGGGTGTTGTATGTCAGACAGATTGCTCCACATAAGACTGACACCCCCAGGCTAATGTCACAACAGTCCTCTCACACATTTCCTCAGTCAGGTGCATGCCGTACGACTGTGCAGTAAGCAGAGCCTGCGGTGCTACCAAGTCAATTCAGTTAGATCACAGAATAGGCCTTATCGGAACTTGATAATAATATATCGTTACAATATTGTTTGAAGGGAAACATGATGGACAATGAGTAAAATCAGATTCATGAACCTCTAAGAATGGGGTTATTGTAAGTCTGAAGCTGGTGTAAGGGATGCTACACAAAGTCTCACAGATGTCTGTTTATTTTATATCAGTTTAGTAGCACAGCATGTTTTTCTTTGCTTGCCTTCCTTCTCATGTTAAAGTAGCTGTTTGGTGCATTTAAAACTTAACCCAGTAAATCATAGCTGCAATGTGTCAGAAACTATACCACCAACTATTCTCATAATCAAATAATCAATTCACTTTGAGCAATAAACACATCACATTATCTGGTTTCCCAGATGTATGGAAAATGATCAGATAAAATAAGCATTTAAGGGTTTCCTGACAATTTATAAGAAACGTTATTAATTTATTTTACATAATAATAATAATAATCAGATAATGAAACAATTGTTAGTTACAGCCCTAAAATAGCCAGGATTTGACTTTCAGTAATTCAATGTGCAAATGATGAACATGAACACCCTGAATGTCCAGAATCATTCCCATTTGAACATTTATACCTGTCATCTCTCTATAACAGCAGTTCATTTGCTCTGCTCTCTGTTGTGGCTCTAGACACTTTTTGTCAAGCATACAAAGCCTTTTACCTAATGACATGAGCAGGTCAAAAAAAAAACAAACTATAAGCGAGCTCTTAACCAGAAGAAGCAGGAAAAGTATAATATAATTTGCACTTTTTATACAAAGGGGAACAAAGAAAAGTTACATTTATACTTTAATGGTTAGTGGTGTTATACTATCATTTGTCTTATTTTCAATAAATCCAATTAAATGACCAAAACCATCCATCATCTTTACCACTTAGCCTGTTATGGGGGGCTGGGGCTGATCCCAGCTGTCACTGGGCAAGTGGCAGGGTACACCCCGGTCACAAAAAAAACACATTTACACCTATAACAATTTAGAGTCACCAGTTAACCTGTTCTTTTTATGTTTTTTGATTGTGGGAGTAAACTGAGTTACCTGGAAAAGCCACAACCAGTCAGTAGGTTTGAGTCAATGACCTACAGAGCAAACCATCCACCATGCTGCCATGACCAAAACCAACAATGTGCTAGTCTGTTTCTTAATGCTGTTGGACTTCCCCAGCCTGTCTGTGGCTCTAGGCCCTAATTTATCTAATCAAAGCCCCATTTGTTCCTACTGAAGACAGTTTTCTTAAAAAAAAAACTGTTAACAGATATATAGATTCATTTTTTAAACAGGCTAAGCAACTTCCTAAAACAGCTGGGCAGTGTGTTTATCAGATGTTAGTCAAATGTGAATAAAAAGTGCATTTATTGTGAACTATTTCCAGCTGCAAAATGTTACAATAAACTACAGTATAATGCCCATTGTCACTGTAATAGCAATGTGGCTTACAGTTGTGTTTTTAATAGATTTTGGACAACAATGGACATCTGTGGCACAGCGGAATAAGCATCATTATTTGAATAGACAGGCAAATAATGAATAGTATAGATGTCTTTTTGTAGAAAATCCCTAGACGTCCCTTAAATAAAGCAATACCTAATAAAACATGACATTAAAATAACCAGACTGAACAATAGACAGAACAACAGAAAAGTAATATTATTAGAATTGTAAACGATACGTAGAGAGTGTTTAAACCAGTCTACAAGAAGCAGATACCGTATACTTACTGTCTATTGATATTTATAAATATAAAAATTCATGACAAGTGCACAAAGATAATGTTCAAAATGACTGAAGTGGTCATTTAAGTACTTTGCCATGCTAAAAGCCATTCAAGCCAAACTCCACCAGGACACTGTTAAACAAGAGGCACTAGAGCTGCATGATATCAACCAATACAAAGGAAATGAAGGAACACGGATGTGCTTCAGTTCTGGCTGAAGTAGTCATAGATTTGCTCTGGTCTAAGAGCGCTGGTCCAAAGGCTGACACACAAGTTGTAGTGCTGCGTGATTACTGAACCTTTGTTCAGCTGCATAATGCCCCGCCATAATCACAGTGATATATTATACATAACAAATTATGCTAATTAGACCATTAATTGAGCAAATTATCACGTTAATTAATGTTAATGGATTAAAGATCATTGTTACATAAATGCACCATGGTGGTGAGGTGCAAATACAGTATGGGTAATACATGTCAGTGTGTAACTGATGAATGGTGTTACATGTTTGGTGTCAGAAACCTTTAAACTGATTTTTTTTTTTTTTTTTTTTTTACCAGTTCTACAACTGAAGGTTAGTTTGTGCAGCTGCTGGAACAGTTGCATATTGTACTATGCTCTGAAGGAGATTTGTTAAGTATGAGAAAAT
>JAUBNQ010000023.1:20982222-20999173 GCA_032353495.1 Ctenopoma kingsleyae
TGCTGAATGTTGGCTTCAGTCCATCAGAAGCAAGGAGTCTCAGGTTGTTTTCAGACTCATCATGTTGCATAATCTAGACTTGCTTGCAGCAGTTACCTGCTACATAAAATCTGAGGGTTGTTATTTCTGTAAGGTCAATTTGAACTTGGCCACACTTTCCACTGCTACTGTAAGTAGCTCTCTATCTCTGTAGGAAGTTAACATTCTTTATTCTACCTACTAAGCTCTGGTTAGTTGGTTGTTTCACCAAGCAGCTGAAACAGCTGTAAATGGACTCAACATCTGACTGATTTAAATCACTGCACAAATCTGAGATGAGTTTCATTTTGCATTGGAGTTCAAAACAGGGAGACAACAATCAGAGGAGGCAGAGCAGCCAGTGGGCGACCAACAGCAACCTCGAGAAATTATTGTCATGTTTAGCAATTGCAGATAGTGTGGATTTCAGTTTCTGCTCGTCAGTGTCTGTCAGAGTGTTTCTGCTCTCACCTTCTTCAGTCGTCCACTTCTGGTGCCCAGGAAGACCACACTGTGTCCATTGTAGACGTAGGAGGTGACAGAGGTCAGCCTGTCCCTGCTCTCAGTGAGCACCGTCAGACCCGACACCAGCTGGGAACCCCCTAGGGGCTGGTTTATATCCAGGCCACAGAAGTGATCATCAATGGGAACAGGCTGCATATAGAGAGAATGATATGATGGGTGTGGGGGTGAAGATGAAGAAAGCATGTATGAAGGTAGAAAGGTGTGTGTGTGTGTGTGTGTGTGTGTGTGTGTGAATGGGGAGAGAGTGAAAGACAGGAGGAATATAAGGAGGGGAGGAGGAGGAGGTAAGGCGAGAGAAGGGGAACAGTTTAAGTGGGAGCCAAAAAATGACTGAGATCACTGTAGACACATGCAAATATAAGAAGAGAACTCAAACTGACTTCTGCTAAGCCTAACATGCATTAAGTGCACAATTTTCAGGGTTAAAAATGGGTACTTCAAAAGGGTTTGGGCTGCTGTGTTTATCTACAAGCCTCAGAGTGGGCAAATTTGTGGAGCAGACTAATTGCTGATAGCAAACACGAGAAATGCTGTGTATTTTGTGCATGTTTATGTGATTTTTAAATCACTTGATCTGACATCACACAAACACTCAGCAGAAGAGGTGTCAGATTTTGATTAAGCATCAAAGAGATGTGCATAAACAAAGCTCATATCACACAGTACCACTCTTTCTCTTCTTGTACCTGACGTCCAATCTTGTAAAATAAAATATAATAAAGATAAGACATTCCTGTCTGACTAGTCAACATAGTAATTTCTCTTATACAAATGTGAATATTTTTTCATTTGAACAGTTGACTTATTAATGACTGATTGTCAGTCAAAAGCATTCAGCCCACCAAGAGCATCTGAAACTGTAAGGGATCATCAGTGTCAAAATAATATTGCTTTTAGACTTGCTAGTGGTGTAGCTCTACAGATGGCAGTGCTGGTTTGTTGTCTGGTTGCTCCACCACTTCCCCAGACATTTAATCATTATATTGTTACTTTGGTGAGGCCCTTAATCTTGTTCTCGGCAGACTGACATTTTAGTTTTTTAGTAGAATGTCCCCACACCATTTGGATGGACTGTCATGAAATTAAATTCAGATTTTCACGGTATCAGAAGGTGAATCCTGATGACTGTAGTGTTCACGACGTTTCATCAGTCAGAGCTTTTATTTAAGGAAAAAAAAATTAGTATGGACATGCATTTGTGGTTTTTAGTTATATATCAGATTGGATGGTTTATCCTAATGACTTCAGTGAAAATCTGACTGTTCCTTAAGTGGGACCATCAGGATGATGTTTGTGATTTTAAGTTGTTTTGTTTGTCCCAAAAACTATTGGATGCACTGCCTTGACTTTTGGTAATAATAATATAATCTTGAGGAACCCGTGACTTTGACTTTAATGCCATCATGAGATCATTGTTTTACTTTGTCCTTTGGTTTATGACCAAGTACGAGAAAAACTCATTTGATTCAACCTCGGCTGTGCTGTGTTTAGGGCTAATTAGCAAATGTTAGCATACTAACATAAATAAACTAAAAAGGTGAACATGAAAAACTTTATACCTGCTACATGTTAGCATGTTAGCATTCTGACATTAGAATTTAGCTTAATACTCCCCTGGGCCTCACAGGGTAACCATACTGTATCCAGAGAGTACCCCAGTAATCAGTTCATTGTAAAACTGGTATTTTTGTACATTTCTGTACATGTATATTAGCAGAATAAAACCTGCTTGGTCTTTCAAACAGTGATAGGGAAATTGGGTATATTGCTGATTTCAGTTTCAGCCTTAAAAGGCTGTTATCTGTACATCTCTATAAACTCTTGGTTGTTGATCTTTCACACTGAGTTTAATTAATTGTATAACCAAAGAAACACATGATCTAATAATATCCTAACAAAACTGGACCACTGCATTTAATTTACAGCCTATTCTAGCTATAAAAAGTACTTTGGTTAACTCTGCAGCGAGAGTTAATAATTGAATTATTGTGTATTTCCCTTCTCCCCCAAGTGCTTTTTATGAATAACATTACATCTTATTTGTTTTATACTATAGCACAGAATGAAAGTACTTGTCGAGAACCACCAGAACGACGGATGTGATGAATATCATTGTTTTCATGGTTCACTTTCAACGTGTTGCCATGAAAGCTGCTTATTATGCAGAATTATAGCTTTCACAAAGGCACAGACTTGGACATTTACAAGAAAGCCTTTTTTTTCCAAGATCAAGAACAGGTCTCAGAGGGTTCAAATAGTGCTGACAGCAACAAGAGCAGATGGAAGGAGCTGGGAGAGAGCACGAAGTAAAGAAGGGGAGGAGAAGAAGGTGGGAGTCAGTGCCCAAACCCCTGAATGAAATCAAAGCTCCATACAAAACTCCTCTGATTAGCATTATGGAATTAATCTCCTCCAGCTCTTCTGCTCTCGTGGGATCTTGAAAACATGAATGGTGTCTTCAGCACAGTGGGGGCCGCCTGCCTATCAGCTATTTGGGCTGCAATCATGGTTGTGGATACTCAAAGAGACAACTTTCAGTAAATCAATAAGTTTAAATATGAGCGTATGCAATGTCTACCACATCATGTGAGCACCATTCTTTGCTTGACTTTCTCTTTCAACAGTCTACCTACCGCCTTGGTGCACTGCACATCCTTCCCCAGCAGCCAGTGCAACTCCAGGTTTCCCTCTCCTTGGTAGCAGGACTGCAGCCTCTCTTTGATGCGAGTGTTGATGTCTTGGATGGTGAAGACACACAGAGCAGAGTGATCAGGAGGGTCATGGTACTGCTTCTGTCCCTTGGAAAACACAGCAAAGAGAACATCTTCCTGCGTGCTGATGTTGAGCGACTTTGCCAGAACCCTGCCGGCCTTGGACAGGTAAGCAGCCTGCAGCAGACGGTACTCCTCGCCTCTGTGTACGCACCCCACAGGAAGTGACACATAGGAGTGGAACTTTTTGTCACCTTTGCAGAGGCGGATGATGCGGGAGGTGTAAAACAGGTCGCCAGGGGAGCTCCCTGCAGGCATCCCATTTTCTGGAGTTTCCGGTTGGACAGTCATGAAGTAGACAAAGTTGCCACTAGCAAATCCATAGATGTAGTAGATGTCAAAGTGTGGGACAAGCGCCAGTGTGTCTGAGGGGATTTTGATGAGAGATGAAACAAAGTCAGTGTGAAGCTCATAGTCCAGCATGGCAGAGGACTCTGGGTCACGAGGCAGTTTGCGGCTAGAGATAGTTGGGAAGTAGTCCTGCTTGCCTCCTACAGCAGTGCCAATGTACAGAGTGGCATCCTGACCCTGCGAGGGCACAACAACCCCGAACATTGTCCCTGTCTGGTTATCACTGGACAGGTAGTGTTCTTTCTTATGTGAGGGCTCCACAAGAATGAACAAGTCGTCCAACCTCATCAGCTTGCAGATGCCCTGGTAGAGGCTGCCACAAGCCAACAGCCGGTTGTGAGAGTAGTCAATGAGCAACAGTTTGTTGACATTGTCAGTAGAGGCCAGAGCCTCAGAGCAGGGCTGGACAATCAGTGGCGGATAACATGCTTTGTTGTCATACTCGGGCCCTGTATCATGAGACACCAGGAGAGTGAGATTAGCCGACAATTTGTAGATTCGGTTGACAGCTCCGACGTACAGAGCCCCAGAGGACTGATGCACAGTCAAGTGGTTCAAGGACCACTCCCTCTTCTCTGATATGAAGGTGTTCAGAGTCTGTCCAGCAGTCATCTTTTGATTCACTGAGATTAGAGTCAATAGCCACAGTGCCAAGGGCCATGACATGACCTTTAGAGGACCGTGACTTCTAGTGAGGCTGTAATAAGTCCATTTTTTATCCAAGCACGTTCCCATTCCCACAGGGCTCAAAAAAATACAGAGTTCAGACAAAACACCTAGTATTGTGTGCCAGCAAGGACCAGGGTTGCGCTGAAAAAGATGAGCTGAAGTGTGATCTCGTCCTTCTTAAGCGATCTTCACATCATTCTGAAAGAGAAGAGGAAGACATTTGTTTTTTACTCAAACAATCCTTGAATCTGTGGAGAGTGAAAATCTGCTCTCAGGGTATCATTAGGCACTTCATCTAAAAACCTAGAAATATATGTGCTTGTTTTCCCCTCTATCTCTGCTTAGTCAGACACAGGAGACATCAAAGAAACAAGTAATCATTTGTTCAAACTGTCTCCCCATATTTACTAGCCTGAGAGGTGGTCCAATAATCCCCCTATCAACAGGGGGGCTCATTATATTCGCCTCTCTGTAAGAGAGAACTAACTGTGGCCTATTACTTGAACAAAGCAGTGACACAATGCAGCTGTGCCTTCCCTCTGTTTGGGTGGCTAATCAAATGATCCAAATGTATTAATTATGCATCCATATTTTGCACTCCCTGTTTTCTTTTCTCCCCTCCACCTTGTTCGTTTAAATGGTTGAATCCAAGAGGAATTAATCACTCTCCACTGCAGCCGACATTCCTAAATTAATCAGGTTTTTTTCCGGGGATGGCAGGGAGTCATTAGAGATTCAGAGCCAGACAGCATCAAACCTCACACTTCCTTGTTTAATTTCATTAGCATATTTTATGTAGATATTTTCAGGGGACAAACAATGTCCCTCAAACACATGATGAATTGAATGATGGATGGGTCTGACACCTGGTAAAGGATGTGTAATGTATTTACAGATTTTGTTTTGCTTTTGTCTGATGCAAGGTGTTTTATCATGTTCATGAGACACAAGTTTGCTTCAACCAAAAAAGGTTTTTATCCAACACAACCTTCGTAGATAAAGTGGCTTCACATAAAGCATTACTTCATCTAAGTCCATTAATGGAGTAATAAAACCGCCTGCATATCAAGACAGACCATAAATTAAGATACCTACATCATCCTAAATCCTCTGTGCATGCCACCAGAAGCTTCCCTAGCCTGGCATCAAAAGGATGTTTCTATCTCCCCCTTTGTCCTTTCCAATACGACGCCAACTGGGACTTAACACGCCTTAAAATACTTTCGTTTTTGTTAATCATTCAACCTGGTTCAGTGAAGTGCCTCTTAATGCCCTCTAAAGATATCCTGCCAAGTGCTAGGAGGCTTTAGCTCAAAGGTGACTCTGCTTTTTGGCTGGAGTAAACATAAACAGGATGTTTCCTTAGTGAGACTTCCCAGTGTAAGTAAAGGTTAAATGAAGACAGCCATGTCAAATTTTAATGCGGGGGTCATGATGCATTGGGTGCTCTCCATTGGCTGACTAACAGACGTCTGACTGAGTTGAGCTCGAGCCATGGATGGAGCGGATGGACTGACACTGAGCTGGCTGGGCCGAGTCCAGCTCCACTCCAGCATCTCCTGTCCATCTGTCCCCACCACGCTCACACCGGGGGAGAAGTCACTCAAGTGTCTCGACCTACTCTGCTCAATTTGGCAGACTCGGTATGTGTGTTCCTCCACCAGTAATTAGACACCGAAGAGCAATATCTGTCACACGCTGTACAACTGCATTTCAATTTGAAGTTCAGTGTTTGCATTTCTTTATTCATGATACATGACATTTACACAGACACGCATGGATCAATCTCAGTCACGTTCTGCTTTTTCATTGTCTTAATCCACCTCTGCTTTAAATGTTGGAAGGCCAAGTTTCCTCTCCTCCTCTTTTCTTGCCCATTTTCTTCCAACTGGACACATAAACTGTTTGCTTTTAGTAGTTCTCAGACAGAAAAGATTTGGCTGAACATGTTGGCTCTTAAATTTACAACTTCTTTATTTTGGACAAAATGTTGTATAGCAAATTCCTTTTCGGTATACCTCAAATGATCTGCTTTGCTCATTTGTCCTTTTTCATGTGACAACCAGATGAAAAGTGTTTGGAAGAAGCAGAAATGTGTTTTTTTATTTTACCAAATCAACTAGGTCTTTGTGGCATTCGACAGAGTCTCATTACAGGTGAAGACCTTTGGTGTAATTTGCAATGAAACCTTATCAGAACCTCAAGCACTGTCCTTTTCTCAGCTACAAATTATAAGTAAGACAACGCTCTTGAGGTCTAACCGCAAATAGCAGACCAAATGATCTTTGCAAAGTCAGGTTTAAGTCTGGCATGACCTTAAACAACAGACACCAGCAGTGCCACCCAGAGGTTAATTCAGTGTTGAGAGTCCCCAGTCAAGCCCTCAGAGGAATTACAAAGCACGGGAGAAAAACAAGAGGAGAAATTAGGAAGTGCTGGTGACACACGTAGTTGGGCAGGCACACAGGCAAGCAGCAGCCTCATCGTTTCATCCATTTCTGTTCTGCCGGGTTTGGTCACGTCTAAGGCGTGCAGTCATGCTGCTCAGTGTTTACCCTGGATTATAGAGACAGCTCTTCGCCCCGCGCAGTCCTCCCTGCTGAATTCTCCGCCTCGCCACTCAGACACGCTCCAGCCCAGACGTGACTCATTCACACTCACACACAGGAACATGGTTTGCTGAGGCCTCTGGGGACGTGAGCTCTCAGTGGGCACCAATCGCAACGCTGAAAAGGGAGAAGCCAACCTCTTGTAGTCCACAAACATGACCCTTTGACCTGGATCGAGATCAGTGGAACCAAATCCGTCCTTTGGGTTCAGCTTTTATTGGGGGTGAAATGCTGTCATAGCTTCTGTAGCACCCTGTTAGGCATGATTCATGGGACAGAAGGGATGGTTCGCTTTTTTTTATCTCGTGTTTTCCTGACCCATCTGTCATCAGACATGAACTAAAATGTTCATAGGAGATATTTCTTTGTTAGGCTGTCCATGTGCATCATTTTCACTGTTCACTCAAGTTTGATAGCATGTAGCTATATGCGCCATTTGTGACTAACAGGTCAGCAAACATTTTTGTTTTGTTAAAATCACACATTCTAGTCAGTTTAGTGAAAATACCAGTGGGCTGTTATATCACTGATGGCATTTGAAAACCTCATTTCTTTGGTTTTCGGTGATTTCCACATTTTCTGTTGCAGTGATGATTGCGCAAAGATGGGCAGAGGCCTAATGGGTTTGTGATCCCCTGATAAAATTTAAGTTAAAACATGAAATTTTCACATTTTTGCAACACCACCAAAATATGGTACTTGATCTTTTCCCTTCAAACAGACAGATTTAACACCAACATTTTGAATTATAGATTTGTGTGATATTGGGAACACTGTTGACAGACGGTGCCTTGATCTTTCTAAAGGTTAGAAGATACCTCTCTGTTCCCACACTTAGTCAACAATAGGAGTCATTGTCACTTGCATCAGAGGTGATAAAAACATGTTTTGTTACTGTCGTTTTTTGTGGCCTAGATTTATAAGGCTGCACAAAAGCAATAACAGTATAAGACCACAGGGGCGGAAAAGTGTCTGAACTACAACAGTCATAACAGCTTCTGCCCTCATGATTACAAGTCGGCTGGGCAGAAGTGAACAGTTTTCTTGTCAGTAGGTTTTCCAAGACAAGATAGAAGTTTATAAAGTTACTCTTTGGAGGTGATTTCAGATTGGGCTGTTTTGGCTGCTGCATTCTTTGCTACTACTGTACAATATTTGCACTTTCAGTATGTGAGTGTATGTGCGTAACGCGGGCCGATGGGATACTGTCTGAGATTTTCTACAACTCTACGTGGACGAACCACTGGGGGGAGGGCCAGCATTGTACACATTACACATGAATGAGCTGGGAGGGTGCCAGCCGTAACAGAACTTGACTTCCAAATGAATAAATGAAGGCAATTAGTAGATCTGTTTACAATGTTGTGGAGACAGAAGTAGGTCAAACGTGGCAGAGACAGGAGGGAGGAGGGAGCCAGCAAACCAGAGCCAGGGGCTGTCGCTAGTACCTACAGTGATGAGTCGGGGAATTAGGACATGAAAATGCCGTCTTTATTAGCAACGACTTTTAAATGAATGTCATATTGAATCACAAGGGACCAGTGAGGTTTATTAGAAAAAGCAATGTTTTGTGATCAGTCCACTGCGTTTTATCTGTGGCTGCGTTGCAGGGAGGCAGCCCAAGGCGATGGGCTCCGCCTCATAAGGCCTCTTCACAGAAACACAGACTCAGGCCTCAGAGGGCATAATGTGTAGCGTGGATGCTCACACTGCTGATACCCACAGGATATCTCCACTTTGATGCCACACAGTGAAATTTGTGACAGTTAGCCTGTGGATAATTTTCATCATTATGCTCTACAACATCATTTCAAAGAGCAGCGTTTACCCCAAACACTTCTGCCATTCAGGGGGAAAAGATCTCACAACCAGTGTATAGATTAATGACACAAACACTTTTGCGATGCAAATATTTCCTGGAAACTATGTAGATTGCTGTAAATTCATTTACTTTTGTTTGCAACTCTTGTCATGCTTTGTATGTAAAAAAAAAAATTTCATACTTCTTTAGTTTATTGGTCAGTGCAGATATTGTACTTTATGGCTCTCTATGCAGCCACTAATCTTGATGGTGGCAAAGAATATCTGCAGGGAACAGTAAAACAGCACTATGTCATCGCAACACACTCTGCTCCTAATAACTGCAGGATGCTGTGAGGGACCTGGGCAGGGGCAAATGTGACATAGGGGACCAATTCCAACCTATCACCACAACACAGTCAGCAGCCTTCTCTGCAATGCATGCCTTTATCTCACGGCGTATGCATTATACATGCAGATACAGTACTGTATCTGAAATTGCTGTTAAGAGCAGGGACCAGATGAAGGGCTCTGCTGCCACAGTCAGATATAACCATGCATGCCTTTCTCCTCCCTTCCCTCTTCTCGGTTCTGTCTACTCTTCATAAATCTCATTGTCGGTCTTCCCTGGTTAATGGTGACCTCAAGCAGGCTCCTCTGCTGCTGAGGCCCTGGCACTGCATGTATGATGAGCATAGAGGGGAAAGTCAAAGTGACCTCCAGCGCTGTGATGAAAACCCATGCAGCTCGAGTGCAATAGAGGGTCTTCTATAATTCAGTGCCCACAGAAGAAGACAGAGCAAGCTTTTCTTTTTCTTTGGCCCAGCGTGTGCGTGTGAGCTGTGCTGCAGCTGCTGCCCAGCACCCCTAATCCTCAACATCACTTAAGTGCAAGTAGAACAACAAAGGGTAAACAGAGTCCGACTAGGCCTCGAAGTGTTCTGTGGACAGTGCAGCTGAAGGGAATACACAATGAAGGTGGTGAAATGTGAGCTCTACTATCAAGCCCCAAGACAAGTATGGAACACCTCTCTAGTTGTGTTTTTTGTACTGTAAGAGCTTTTTTTACTTTGCTCAATAACTGCCAGCCTGATATTCAGCTGCTAGTGTGACTGTAATTTTATTGTCTTCTCCCGTCTTCTGAGTTTCTGTCTTTTTTTTTGTCTGAGTTGACATTGCTGTTTCTGTAGAACAAAGCAATTTTTCTGCTCAGACTGATTCACTTACAGATGTGCAGGGCTATATTTCTTTTGCATGCATAAATCACAGAGACCTGCCAAGGAAAATACATTACATTTGGAAGAGACTAGAGCCCAGCGAGTGTATGAATAAGACAAATAATATGGTACACAGTGCAGAGCATCCATGTGAAGCTCTGCATAGTGCATATGTCCATAATTCCCACACCACTGCACACAGAAATCAAAGAAATGATTCCAAAGAAGCCGATATGTTTCGTCGGGTTCCTCCCTCTTTGCCCATATGGCTTCGTGTGGTGGAAGATGCCAAGTTGGAGGTAGCTGGCACAAATAATTACGATCAAAGAAATTACAATGCAAAAAGAACAGCTGCTACCTCCACTGCTGACAAATCACTGTGAGCAATAGGAAACAGCGATAGACAGCAAGCAAGGGAAAGAGAAACAGGAAAGAGGAGGAGAGATGGTGGTTCTTCTATTCGAGAACTTTTCCTCTAAGTGTCTGCTGCTCCAAAACCCATTTAACATTTAATCTGCAGTGCAAATAAAGCCTTTTCGTGGCCATTCACCCAAAAGCTGTACAAATACAAGCATCTGCCCAGATTATCTCAGTCTGTCTACATGGTCATCGCAGCTAAGCTCTCCCTAACTCTGAAACTCTATCTCATTTCCTAAGTCTCTGACTGTAATTTTGGGCAAATACACAGAAATTTCCTCAACGTTCAGAAATAGAAATAGCCTGGTTAAAAGTACAGCACCCTAGTGAGCCTGAGATCTACCAGGACTGCAAAGACAGGTGAATTTCCCTCAAATAGAAGTTCACTGGAAGGCAAAAGCTCCTTCCTGATTAACACATACTGGGAAAACAGTAAAAAATTAACAGTGGCTACACAGAAGAGAACATTTCCCCTGTGCTACCACCCGCCCTGCGTGACAGAGATTGATCCTCAAATTAAAACAGAGTTCTCAAAATCTATTAAGCAAGTCCAGTCCCATCTGGTTTGTGGCTGCCAAGGGCTGATCACTTCTGTACAGCAGTCTCACATGTAGTCCAGGTGCTCTGAGCTTCTGAGACATGTTGTAGATGACCTGATGGAGACCATTTTGCAGATGTTACCACTACGCAACCGCACTGAGAATTCTTTGGGGAACTGATTACTTACTTTGTTTGTAAGAAAAGCCAGAGCAGCTCATCAACAATGGTCTTAGCATTTCCCCAAAGACTCTCTTTACTCCCATCACAAGGGAAAAGCAATTTAATGGTGCCCTCCTTCTGCAATTCAATAACTTTCAGTGTGAAAAAAGAGCAGTTCATCTATACCCTTAAACTTATATAAGTTTATTCTACATTCTTTTAGGCAGTGACATTTCAGTAATTGCAAATATGCAAACACTGTTTTAGGAAGAGATAACTGTTTTAATGAGTGAATACTACTAAGTGCGCATCATGGTTCTTTAAATTAAGTTTTAGTTTAGTTTATATTTTTTGAAGATATTTGTGAAAGTAAATAATGTTCAAAAGTTACTGATGTTATTATTTATTGGGAATTACATCAACAAACATGAAGAAGGTAGTACAAAGAAAGTACCATTTAATTCCACAAATGAAAAATGGAATTGAAGTCATTTGATAAAATGGAGGGAAAAAAACATCAGAATTGTTGCAGAAGTGACACAGACATTATGTTTATTATCAGATTTTATATTGTTATCAGATTTTGTTACACTCTCCCTCCCCGATTAAAAAAAACGTAGAAATTCCCCTCCTTCCCCAGCTGAGTGATGAGTAAAGTGATCTTCATGTACAAAACCACTTTGCGCCTTTGAGAAAAAATTCTACCAACTTCATAATAATACTTCAAGTAAATAAATGCATGATATCCCTCAACTTTCTCAGCATTTCTTTATGACCATATGTTGTCTGCTAACATTAGTGGCAAAAAGAAATCATGCAAAACACACACATCAGCAACCTTGCACTATTTGTATCAACAACAGTGTGACAATCTGGAGGCGATGCAGCATATTGCAAGACCGCCATCACTGCATGCTGAGTGCTGCCAAAGCTGCCATCTGGCAGGTGAGCTGCATGCTTACCTCTCCTCCCTCTCCCTTCTCTCCTCCACCGTTACCACTTCTCTCTCTCCCTCTGTCTGTCTGTCTGTCTTTTCCTGTCTTTATTAGTCATTCTCACCCCCGCTGCCAATCTATTTCCACCTCTTACTCTCCTCTCCAGCTCTGCATCACCCCTATTCTCCACCTTTATCTACCTGTACATCCACCTCCCTCCAGGCCCGAATCACACACTGAAATAAGCACAAGCGTGAAGATTGAAGACGGGATGGAGGAGAGAAAAGAGTAAGGACGCAACAGCAGTGCTTGATGTTCTGTGGGATTTTGTTCTCACTCTTTGATTCTCTCTCTCTCTCTCGTCAGTTTCACTTTAATATAACTTTTTTTTAGTTGCTTCTCTTTTTGTGGCTGTTCTCTGATGTATACACTCGTATGTAACAAAATACTAGTAAATGCACACACGCAAATATATACACATACAGTACATGCGCACAAACTCTAACAGACACACTGGGGGCTCTTCTTCTTCCTCGGGCTGTAGCATCTGAACAGTCGTGTGTAATCAGTGTCTCTGTGGGCAACCAGGGTTGCAGTGGGGGGAGGTGTGTGGGTTGGAGGTGGGGGGTCTCCAGCTATGGGTTGTAGCACTGAGCTGCTGTGCACTCACACACCGTGTAATTGTGTTACATACACTAATTCGCCTGATGTTCTATTGTAGCAACTGTGTGACGCCTTTGCCCGTGACCCACATCGTGCTCCCTGATATTCAGACAACTCCAAAATCAATGTCACAGATTGAACTCGTGGTCATTTAATCAAAAGCTGTTTTTCCACAGCTGTAGTAGTGCGTTGCTGTTCTTCACTTGTTCAGTGTAGCTCATTAATCTCTGTAGGAGTCTGAGATAACACTTAACTCCTGGCTTGTGGGTGAAAATGACAGAGACAGATGTTCTAAATTATCTCACCTACCCTGGTCCGGTGTTGCCACCAGGGTCAAAAGACTCAGCAGCATAATGCACTTTGTAGATGTCTGACTCCCTAACTTCAGTCGCTTTCTTTGTGCCTCTCACATCGTTGAAAAATGACATCTGAAAAGCTCAGTAGCAACTTGTCTTCATGGTTGAGCTACAAACTTCACATTTCATAAAACTGATTCCTTTTTAAGATGTTCCTCTAAAAAAATGATCACAGTGGTGTCTGTGGATTATCCTGAGTAAGCAGGGCAAAAACATTAGTGAAAAAACACAGATTTTTCAACTTTCACTAAAGCATAAATTGGTGACTCAAACATATTCCGCGTGGCAGCACGAATATGGGAGACAGATATTTCAAAGCCTCAGCTTGTGAGGCCAAAAGTATGAGCACTGCTAGAAAACATGATGCATTAGGAAGGAAATTCTGACCTTTCAGAATTGGTTTAATTAGGAGTTTGGATTGGTTAACCTCCAACTGCATTACTGAGACTCCTTAGATTAACAGGAATCATCGCAACCTAAACCTCAGTTTCATTTATTACTGAAGAGAGAGACAGAACTAATGTGGAGACTCATTTAAATTCTAAAATTAGCAGGCAACTGATAAAGTGCCGGAGCGCATGACTGGCATGAACAAGCCAAGAGAGAAGCCAATCACTCCTCATTTCAGAGGCTTTACCCACTCTGGAGGGGCCAGGAGAAGAAAAGATAGTCCAACTGGCCAGCTAGATAAGCCGGACCAGAAAGAGCATACAGAGAGAAGAGGGGTTCATCTGGTTTGCATGAGGGTTGAGAGTCAAAGAGCCATGAATCCAATAACCAGCCCTCCACCACCTCTTATCGCCCACTCTCTACTAGCACACAAACAGATGGGGGCTCCGACAAAGATGCACTTGGTCAACAGCATTGTTGATGTTGGCGCTGCTACAACTGTGTGTGCTTTAGTTCTTTCAGGCTCGCGCTCCATCTCAGCTCCTCAGCAACCTTATCAGCGTCCCAGTGGCTTCTGCTCTGCCCGGGCTGCCAACGCTGCACGAGCTCTGGCTGCAGGAGGCAGGGCAGCTGTGGAGCACTGACTATCTCCATGCTTAGTACCACACTCTGGTATTCTCCTAATGACCAGTGGGCTGATGACTGCTCAGAATAATCCAAGTGTGTTAAGAGTTCTGGATAAATCTACACAAGCAGTCTGCTGTACTGGGCTTTGTCTCGTGTAGAGGGATTTTTTTTTCCTAGCTGATGATAGAATTATTTGCAGCAAACCTCCACATTGCTCTGCCTTCTGTCTGTGGTCTGGTCTGATTGGTACTGAAGCTGAGGCATTCATAGTCACCCTGTTTTCAGAGCATCAGCCCACATCTGTTGGTTGTTACAGGTGGCCAGCGGAGACACACTTTAATAATTTACTCGTGCACCATTTTGAATAATACTTTGGTTTGGAGAGAACAGCATCACTGAACGTCTTTCACTGCATCCGAAGCGCGTAAAGTCTACGTAACTTTAGCCTTCTGCACGCTGCTGGGCTGCTCTACACGCTGCTGCTCAGCTGTAACTGTAAAAGATTGACTACTCACCTTGAAATAAGAGGAGACTCATTCATGAGTAGCGCGGAACCGCTTATTTCGACGGGATTTGCTGGGAGCTGTCCCGCGTCTGAGTCAGTCAGCCAGTTAGCCAGTGAATGTGTGTGGACGCCAAATGCTGCGAGATAAAACTGCCGATTAATTTCTTCTACACGCTGCCGCGACGCACAGCCTGTAAAGTCATCTGGACAGTGGTGAGCATCTTTTGGTGTGCCGCTGAGAAGGAGACAGTACGAAGTGGTCCTCCCGCCTCGTTCAGAGATTGACCATTCCTCTAACAGGCTGCCACACAAACCCCTCTCTCCCTCTCCCTCTCTCTCTCTCTCTCGGTGTGGCTACCGGTGTTACATGAAGTCACCCATCAGTTCACTTGCACCTCACGTACAGTGTGCGCTCTTAGACCCAACCTCTGTCGCGTCATCCTTTGGCACAACTTGAGCGCAATGCAATATATCTCTGGCTTTTAGACGTGAAGTGGGCTCTTGAAGGTGTTTGTAGATTCAAACATTAAAGCAGATGAATATCATTATGGAGAAATAATAATAATAAACAAAAAAGCCTGTGTTTAGAGATGTAATATGTGTTCTTTTAAAAATGGCCGTACCTATGTTACCAGCAGCACACAGGTGGAAGATGATGTCAATATTTCAAATAGGACTTTCTGTCAAAGTGATTGGTATCTTCATGTATTTTTAAAATGCCTTCCACTTGTTCAAATACTATGGTTTGGTATATTTTTAAACATAACTACAAATCTTACTGAGTAAATATATGGTTTGGAAGAAGCCAAAAGGAAATCATGTTACAGCTGGTAAACCCTACTCAATCAGTCAGACATTTCTGACACTTCATATAGTAAGTCATTTCACTATTCGCTTGTCTTACAGTGAATTAATTTGTATTTTATTTTATAAAAGATAAATGCACACAGCAGCACGCACAAGTTTCCTTTGAAACACTGCCATCTGTAGGTTGAATCACGTAACCGCACGTTTCCATCACAAAGCAGTGATACAGAGCTTTTGGTTTCCACAGGAAGTCTCGTTATTTAGCTCATGTTTGTTTGCTAAATTAAAGTAAAGGTTAAAAACATGTATGGCTGTGTCTAAATGGAGCAGGAGGTTTTATGATGCCCAGATATCGCTCTGTTTAAAAGAATACCGTACAGTCACACAGCCAGCCAGTAGTGTGTCCTAATGAAACTCACCACTTCCACAGAACTGCTTACATGGCTGAAAAGCTCAGTTGGCACTTTTGACAGTTTTCAGTGTTGGTGGGGGGGGGGGTACACGGGGTCCATCAGCCAGCTGTCTAGCCCTCATTATCTGTCGTTTGTTGAGTTGGAGATGAGTTGGGGATGTCAGGCGGGCTACCTGTTAGGGCGGAGCAGCTCTGGGTGGCCGGTGGACTCCCTCAGGGCTGACCAGATGGCAGCTACTCCTCACTGGCCCAGCATCAGGTACTGCAGTCATGAACCCCTGTTACTCACACGCAAACACTTGTGCAATACTATAGCTCAAAAAAACACACAAGCCTGAAGACATACAAACAAATACGTGAACACACACTCCAGGCAGTGCACCTGCACATTAGCAGTGCTGGAAATATGTATGCAGATATACACACGGCTGCAGGGAAGCAGCAGTTTCAGGATAGAAAAACTAGAAAATCTCAGAATAAGGACACTTTTTGCAGACATGTTGAGCAGGCATTTATAGAGGTGTGAGGAATTTATTCATAATTGTTTGAAGACCCAGTGTGTATTGAAATATTAACCTCCAAATCTTATTGTTTGACAAAGGACAAAATGTGTGAGTTACAGTAAACACCAAGCTGAGCATGATGATTCGCGTGTTGTGACGTAAAAGTGGAACTGAAATGCAGGAGATCGTTATAAACACTCTCAATTCTGAACTGAGGGCAGCTGCAGTCGTGTTTTCTCTTTTCTGCTGTGCAAACTCATCTGTTATTAAAAGCAGCAATTGTATGTTCAAAACTCCGATGAGACTCACAAGGGAAGAAAAGCCACATGTTACACGCACAAATGCCGATCCTCTGAAAGACGATGATGTAGATGCAGAAAACAAACTCTTTAGAATTTCTCCTTCTATCTTTGTAATTAAAGGTGTTGTGTAGGATTTGATTTAAACCATAGTGTATGCTAATAATTACTATTATGGTAATTAATTGAGTATTCCAGCAACTATAAAAAGCTAATTTTAATGAGTCAGCTGGACTTACCTGTTTGCTTTTTTTTTTTCACGTTAATGTTGAAGATGACTTTGAATGTTGGTCACAGAGCCGGACTCATAGATCAGGAATACTAATGTTATCCTGTCAGCTTACACTATTGGCTGTATTTCCTGTTGATTATGTTAAG
>JAUBNQ010000023.1:21014723-21026970 GCA_032353495.1 Ctenopoma kingsleyae
GACACCACAGACTCATAAAACATCCGCAGCATGGTGCTGCAGACGTTAAAGGACCTGAGCCTCCTCAAAAAATACAGACGACTCTGGGCCTTTTTGTACTGAGCGTTTGTGTGTGTGTAGACCAGTCAAGTTTATTGTCCAAGTCTAGACCCAAATATTTATACTCCAACACAATCTCCACATCCTCCCCCCTTAAAAAGAGAGAGGCGACAGGACCCCCAGATTTCCTGAAGTCCACCACCAGTTCCTTTGTTTTACTGATGTTGAGCTGCAGATGGTTGAGCTCACACCAGTCCACAAAGCTGTTCACCACTCCCTGGTACTCTGTGATGTGATACATATAATATATGACATTTATACTGTTAAGCTAAGCCAATATATGTTGGTAACATTCAGTCCAAACATCCTGTAAGACAACAACATGACAACAACATGGCTGCCATGCTATTACACTAAACACAGAAATCTTCAAAATGAGCAACGATCCTCACAGATTTAAGCTGTAGTGACAGATAGACAGCATTACTGTTTATTTTAAGGCACAGTATTCGACAATGAGGACACCGTTTATGACCAGCACCTGTCTGTCATTCATGTTCTCCCATGACACGAAGTCAGAAATCATCATCAGCATAATGCTGGAACAAACAAGCCCGTGCTGGAAAGAACTGGCAGTTCTATAAAAGCTAATCTGGCACTGCTGCTGTGCCATTGATCTTCTGGCTCCTTCAGACAAATGAGTCAATAAATTATTCAGTGCATTGAGACTTCTACAAAACCTGTGACACTAGAGAAAACTAGAAACTTCCACTGCCTCCTTGCCTAAAAATATCTTCATTATCATGAATGGAGCCACATTTTTCGACTGTCCTCCTATTTGTATTTTTGTTATGTATGGCTTTGCAGATGCATTAGGAGCTCAGGAAAGGATTCACAAACTGGCGTGTGTGCCTGTGGTATAAATGCAGCCCCATGTGTTAAATGATTTAACACAAGGTTGCACTGCCTGTTAGGAGACAGGCGCATTATATGGTGACAACAACACATATAATGACAAAAATAGTTAACTGGCACATTTATCATTTGTGCAGTTTTGCAGTGAAATGCACAAACAGCCCTAATGTTCTCCAGTCTTATTAATTTAAGCTTCTTTTGTGGTCACAGGGATTGTGGTTTTGTTTTGTTGTTTTTTTTGCTTTTGTGGCCTGACAATAGCTACTCAACTCTTACTGAAGTGTGTCTGTTAAAAAGCTGCAAAAATGCTTGACTGGAAGTATTTTAGCATTTGTTTGGTGTTTGGAGACCAATTAGAACTAACAGTGTGTCCAGAACTGCCTTTCAAAATGCGTGGCTTTGTTTTTTTTAGTGCTACAACTTTATTTTTAAGAAGTCAAAATAAACCGTACAGAACTTTGAAAAGACACCTTACTGTATATTAGGGAGAAGAACTGTTGTTTGTAAAAGTCTCAAGCTCTTAAAATTACACAGCTGCATAAACTGAAAGCAGGTACTGTAAGTGAGACAGTATGAATATATTTTGGCTGAATTGCCTTTTATGCAGGTGTAGGTACAGCCGTTCATTTCCACAGTCAGTCCAAACTGTGAAAATAACCACTTCACTTAACCAGACAAAGCAGGAAATCGCCCTTGGTCCAGACCTCAAGAAGTCTCAAACGACCCAGTTTCACAGTGTGAAATTAGCAAGTATTATTTGGGTTTTGCATAAGTGATCTTGTGGCCTAGTATACTGTAGGATATCAAAATCCAAATCCAATTTTTAATAATAGTTTTGGTTTATATTTCATGGCACTAAATAAAGTTGCGTAGCAAAATAAAAGGAAACAAAACAAAACAAAACAGACCCAACAGCTATTTTCCCCAGACAAACTACTCACTTCACTAGTTTGGGATAGAGCTTAGCACTAATAATTTAATACTGTTTATTGTTCTTATATTACATATATTGTGTTACTTTGGCCATAAAGTGTCATCATGTTACTACTGGACTGGTGTGATAGAACAAAACAATAAGGTTTTTGTTTTATCCAGGCTGTTATTAAATGAATATGGTACTAGTACTGTTTGTCTGTATACATTTTACTTGATGAAGATTTAATGAAAGAAGATCTGTAAATAAAATGATTAATTAATTGCAACGATAACATTTATTGGGGGTTTTGTCTTAAAAGTGTAGAGTTCGGTGTAGAGCATCTGTTTATTTAAGAATTTACCCTTTCAACTCTTCTCTGACATGATTCAAGATGCCCCGTAACTGTAATGCCTTAAAGAATCAACAGGTGGTAGTCTCTCCTCCCCCATTTCAGTGTAGTTCAAAGTGCGCTCCCCAGTTTTGTTACAGCAACCCAGACTCCTGAAATGTTCTTTGTGCTCCCAGGTAATGTTTTGAAAGGGAACACAAAAAGTTAAAACGTGAGCTGGTTGCTTGTTTTGGGATTAAGACGCACAGCGGGGGCACGTATAATAAAACCAGCAAGTGAGTTTTTAGTTTGTGAAGTTGTCCATCTCAGCAGACCATAAAAAAAAAGAAAAATTTGTCTCAGCCTCTGAAGCAATGAGATGAGCTCGACTCATATAATCCCTGGTGCGGAAGTGTGAGTGCTCCACTCGTGTCTTATTGTAATGACTCTGACAGCAGCTGCATGATACACAGACAATCTATCAGGTCTATTATTCAGCTTTAAGTGGGTGGAGTGACACCACTTGTTCCAAAAAAGCACAAGGAGACACAGTTTTCTATAGTATTATCACATGGCAGCCACTCCTCACTCCAGGCAATTTGTCATCTTATATATGTAAAATCCTATTAATAGTGTAATACTGTGTAAATAAGTTAAATATGCAGAGAAATGTATTTGGATTTCTGCCTGGTAAATGTCGTTACAGACTTTAATTTTAGCTCCAGAGAGGCACAATGTAATGGTCATGTTCCTCACACATTGTTCTGTACTTCACCTGTGAGGAGGGTGCTATACTGAGATGAGAGATGTGTGGCTGTTATGTCAGCACATGCCCACACTGTAGACCTTTACAAGGTCTGTTGCTCTAAGGCACAGATTGCAATCTCCTACTGCTCTCAAACAGCTTTGAATTTAGGTTTGTGTAAAATATCCTGCTGCTTTTAGGACTTCTGTGAGAGCTATTTAGACGGACAAACACTTTTGATATTACTTATTGCATCAAACCACGTATAATAAATACAGATAATGACATTCGGAATTGGTTACGGGATAAAATCAGAGGATGTCGACTGCCGAGATTCCTGACCCTGAACTGGCTTCTTTGCATGGTCCTCATCACAATTAAGAGCAACAGTGGCAACAAGCAGCAGCACAGGGCAGAGCTACACTTTGAGTAAAAGCTTAACAAAACCCCTGAAGGGAAAATAAAGGAGGTGGGCAAGATGTGCCCAAGCAATATACTGTTACTACAGAGAAGTCGCTCTCTGCAGGCTTGCTCCATCTTGTCTGCATTCCACAGCAAACTCAGGGAAGTGGCTCGTGGAAAATTCCACCTCTGAGGCGTTTAGAGGAGAAGATGGGAAGATAAAGAGCAGGATTTTAGTTTCTGTTAATTTAGCTTATTATGTTATGTTACTTTCATTTACAACCAGTTTTAAATGCATTTATGTTTAACATACTTACAGCATTATGGGAAATTAACACTCGTTAACACATTTCATCATTAAAGTAACAGTCAAACATTTGGGGAAATACACGTTTTCTAATCTACGTGTTACACTGGTAGATTAGAAAACTGATACCACTCATATGTCTGCACAGTCAGTATGAAGATACAGCCAACAACCAGTGAGCTTAGCTTAGTGTAAAGCAACAAAATCCACGTACCAGCACCACTAAAGCTCACTGATTAACATGTTATACCTGGTTTGTTTAATCCCTACCAAACCCGAAGTATTATAATGATAAGTTGTGGTTTTGCAAGTGGTCTAATTTGACTCCAAGAAGTCACAGCACCTGGCTGAGAAATAGTGCAGCACACGCACCCTGTAAAAACTGCAACATGTCATTTTTCCACTCAGGTTTTTGTACAAATTAAACATCTGAGCTGTTTTTGAGTGAGAAACGTGTCGATGTAGATGTGTGTGTGGCTTTATGCCACGCCGTCTGAATGTTGCATCACATTGTGAAAATCACAGGGTTTTTTAAGTGAGGTAGATGTGCAGTTTTCCCTTTGGTTCAATTCTCAGGCATTTTATTCAAAGAAAGACAAAAAGGACCGTATAGAGAAGACAGTTTTAGCTACAGCTTCACTATCATTCCTGAAGTTTAATTTAACTTTCAGAACCCTGCTGTGTTAACTGCCTTTTAACCACAATCATTTAAAGAGATTAACATCTGGGTGCTGGGCTTATCCATTCACGCTGCATTCAGAATGAATCAGCTTCCCTGAGGGACACTGGATTGGCTCATCAAAGGATAAATCTCTGCAAGCTGACACGTCACTGAACCCCTTTCCTCCTCGATATAAATTTATTACTGTCATGAAATGTATCTTTTATTTTGTAAAAAGAAATCTTGATCTCCGTGTAGACTACGTGAATAAAGATAAATCAAAAACTAATTCACCCCTAAGTAATAAATTATGAGCTTGAAAGAACACATATCACATGCTGATGCTTGGTTCACATTAGGGCAGGTATGACAACATATCCGTGCGTGTTCGTACAGTTTTCTTCTGCGAACTCAGCGACCCCACCTTTTCTCTTCCACTCTTTATTCCCTTCTTTTTCGTGTTCATTACAACGTGATATTCTGCTGGATAGAAAGCAGTACGTCTTAAATGTCTCTTCAAGTCTCGGCACAGCAGTGCATATCTTACCTGGAGTTGCAGCAGACTGCTGCCCCCGGGGGCCTCAGAGTCTGAACCCCACCCTCTCTCTTCAGTGTGGTCCATGTGCTCACTGATACATTGGAAAACTGCAAAATGTGCCAAGATTATACAAATATAGCCGTAATACCGTGGTAGTTCTGTTGTACTGTTCATGCTCATTTGGACAGTTTTAGTCTATCATGCAATGTGAGCTCCTGTCCACCTGTACATATTATTTATGACGTGTTAAATAGTGAGTGAAGTGTGCTGGTAGGTGTAAAGATGGAAACAGGCTAGGTGTCCCCCCTCTTTGTGCTAACCTTGGCTAACAAGCTCTAATTATATTACCTATATGAAAGTATCTTGTCATCTAACTCTCTACAAGAAATCGAATAAGCATATTTTCCTGAATGTCTATTCATGTGAATGTCTTAGACTCTGTGGTAAATCAACCATTAAACTTCAGAATCTACAGATTTACAATAACTCAATCCGGCATGTCAGACTTTTCTAGAAGATTGGCGATAAATCGTGAATTATTGCTGTGTTCGTTGAGGCACAACATGCCTAACTTTCACCTCAACTGTGTAAATTTACTTCTCACCATCTTGCTCTTTTCGTCCGTGCAGCGCTGCATTCCTGGCAAGTTGAAACACGACCGTGTGTGTGTTCCCTGTCTGAAGGATTCAGTTAAACTGGGTGGATGCAAGGAAATGGGTCACACACACACATACAAGTAACTTAAGACAGCAAAAACTAAAATAAAAATTATATGAAACTCGGGTCACCTCCTGGCAGGTATTTTGAGGTTCAGTTTAGAGAATATGGCTTTCACATAATTTCAATATTTTCTTTGTTTGTGCCCAGAAGAACACCAAATGGGCACTGCACTGAATTAAAACTACTTTTGAGATGGATTTTTCTACAGTCTTGCACTCTAAAAAGTACTAAATGAGTAGATTTACATAAAAGTACAGTTTTTCTGTGGCATTCTCCACGAGCAGCTTCACTCAAACACAGAATAAATCCTCTAAACAACACGCCTAAAGAAACAGCCCTTTGAAGGAAATGCAAAGACGGTATCAGCAAACTTTAAAAGGGCTTATTACGTCTGTCATTTCCATAAAATTTAGGTTTTGAAACTACCGCAGGATGTGTTTATTACCGAAACATTTTCACCAGAGTAATAAGCCCCCAAAGTTTCCAGTTGCTACAGTCAGAACTGGGAAAAAACATCAGAAGATTTTTATGGGATTAACAACAAAGCTATAGTTTTATCCAGGAAAAAAACAAAACAAGGATACTGGATTAAATTGATTATTTAAAAGTAAACAACATTAGTTTGAATTGTTCTTAAGAGGTCAGTGCGTTGCTGAATCATGCTTGTTGTTACTGTTTCCTTGTTTTACCGTATTAGTAGTCAGCTTGTACCTGCATCAGTACAACCAGAGCAAATTCCTGTGACAGTGATTGGTGTGATTCACATTCTGATGTTTGTGTAATTCGAAACGTTTTCTGCGGGGGAGGAGATAGTTTTGGTTTAACATACATTTCCCAAGTTAAAAAAAGGGCTATATTAGGGTGTGGACTGACTTAAAGGCAGGAAAGGGGCAAGGTTTAACTGTGCTGTTGCGTTGCCATTGGTGGACAGGGGGGACAAAAATGCTTGTACCTGCTGCAGGTAAACAGACTGACATCAGTCACAGCAGTGGTAGAACAGTTGGCGGGATTTACTGCAACGCTTGATCTTCTTTAAACCAACCACTGGAGAACTTGACAGCTTTATTTGCTGGTGGCTTTTCAACAGGTTTGTGTTGTGTAGTTTGTCTAACTACAGACAAGAGTTGCAGCATTTGCAGCTTTTCTTCTTCGTTTTCCAGACAGCTTGTGCATTTCACTAATTATGGCTTATCAAGTTGGGGTTTGGTGCTTGAACAGATGACAAAAGTACATTTATCAGCAAATGCAAGTTCAGTATTTTATGAAGAAATAAGCTTTGGAGGGGGAAATGTGTGAGCTGGAGGCTGTTGGTGATTTAAGAGACTTGCTGTAATGGGGGGTTTCATTTCTGGGGTTTGGTCTCTACACGTTTAACAGCACCTTATATTTACTAGGTTCAAAATGCTCCAGAAGGATGGAAAACAGTGAAGACAGGTCCTGTCTTGTGCAGGGAGAGGCCTGCCTGGCACACCCTTCACACACTCACACTCACACAGAGCATATCCACCGATGGAACCTGTTTTTCATGTATTTGTATTTCTTTTAGCTAATCTGCCACTTCTTTCCCAACAGAAACAGAGGGAATGACATCAGTGAAAGCTTTAAAGGGAACGGGCCGCATCAACTTGATTCCTCAGCGGCACCATCGGCACTCTCGCTGTTCTTAGTGAAACTATCCATGTATTTTATCCTTCATTCCACCGGAGTCTGTGTAAAGTGCCAATCAGATTTCAGTGGTTTGAAGAGTAAGACGCATGGAATTTGTCATCTTGGCAGTGAAGACCAAAAATGTATTCACATTAAGGAGATTTTTTTTAATGTTTGCAACTTTTACAATAAAGGTGATTGCTGCTCTGTGACAAAAAATAAGGCCCTAACCAGCCTTTGATGTCAGCCTGGTGGTGAATTTAACAGTTGCACAAGCACAGAAAGAGGACTTCTCCTCTTCCACCTTACCTGCATTGTGACAGCACTTGAATTGCACTGATTGCACTTTAGAATTATTGCAGGATCACAGAGTGCTGGCAGCCCCACTTTATGTCTTTTAGACTGTCAGTCACAGAGGTTGTTATGTCCCCACAGTGCCGCTCTGCCCTTGCTTCCCCGAGACATAGCAATTACATAATGACTTCTAAATTCCCACGTTTCCTCATCCACAGTGAGCTCTTTAATACTTCTGCCAGGACTTTGTGTCTCTAAAATCTCTTCATCTTATAACAGCACTAGTAGAAGTCAGCCATACATTGTCAGCATTATATTGAGTAATTCAGTATTGAGTAATGAACATCTTTTATGTCCTTTCTCTCCAATGATTATAGTTTTCCCATCAGGTTTTTAACAAGTTCTCTTTGGGCCAATTAACCTGTCTCTATTCAGAGTCTTAATTATGACTAAACTGGCAGCTGGAAGTCAGTTGACAGCTACACTAAGCACTGTGTCACCCACCTATAATTCTTCCAAGCAATTAAGATGCAGTGAACATAACAGATAAACAAACAAAGCAACACAATGCCAGATAAGTGGAGAGAACAGGGTTGTTTTAACAGTTTATCTCATTCATTTTAGACAGTGAGACAATAAGCTTTACCCTTCCCCGGGATACAGCATCTCATCCAAAGATACAGGTGCCAAAGTCATATATTAGATATTATTCACATAAGAAAAAGCATCATTGTTATGAATTCACAACAAGACAAACTACTACTGATGAAAGAAGAGTCTCTCCTTGACAGTTCCTTCGTGAAACATAAATTACGCACTACTTTACAAAGGCAGAATGGGCCATGCATGACTCAGCCTTAACAAAAGTTCAGTCCTCATCAAAGCTCAGCTTCTCTGCAACTCTGAGAGTAATCAGCCGTCTCAGCAGGCCTCACGTAGCAGATACACTCATGACTTTCTCCTGAACAGACTTCTTCTGCACTACACACCTCAGCCTGCCATTCACCTTCCTGTTAGATGCAATGATGACCAAAGGGCTTAGCGCTGCGTAGAGTGAGGAGAAGAATACACGCAGATCTGTGATCAGCGAGGAGCTCATTGTCTTCCTCACGGTGAGCGTGTACACCCAAAGCCCATTATCTACCCCGTAAAGGACCACATACAAGCTCACAAGCGCTACCACAGACTTGGCAGCTCGTTGCTCAGCCCCACCACAACCTCCACTGCTACAGCTACTGCTGCGCAGTCCCTTCACTCTCTGGCTGTTCTTGTAAAGGAAAAGCAGGATGATCACACTGGCCAGGGTCATGAGGGCCATGGGCACCACATCTCTGGTCACTTGGGCTGCCCCATTGACATCTTTGGACAGTTTAGAGGGAAAGAGCACATAACAGAATTGTAAATTAAAGCCATCATTTGTCAGGGTGGAGTTATTCTTGCTGCCAAAAGAGAGCGCTATGGCTCCTGAGCTCATGCAGGTGTTGAGCACCCAAAGAAAGAGGAACACCAAGCCCAAATACTGTGCTACGAAGGCACGGGCAGAGGCCCAGCATGATCCAGGAGGGGCAATGCTAAGGCACTGGTAGGCACTCAGGATGAAGGTGAGCCAGATAGAGAAGCCACGGAAAGTCCTATAGATGAAAATCACAGCTTTGCAGCTTATGTCTCCGAAGATGTTTGCCAGACGAAAGGAGGCCAGGCTCACCAGCAGACAGCGAACACCCACAACCAGCAGGTTGGTGCAAGCCAGGTGCAGGATAATGGCATCAGCTGGAAGGAGCCGGTTCTCCTGGTACAACAAGAGGAGGAGTGCCAGGATGACAGCAGTGTTACTCGGGACTCCAACAACAGTGAGGGACAGGTAGAGAAACCCACGGGTAAACTCTTCTGATGACATACCTGCAGCGACAGAAGGGAGTGTAAACTGTTTTATCAAGTCCATAAAATCACCTAAATCATAAATCATATTGTTTGTAATGCTTTTCTGTGAATAAATACCAGGCATTTAAGCAGGAATCAATTAGAAAAATGGTCGTAGAAGGTCACACTCCTACCTGAGAACAATCAAAGCTAAAGGTCTGACGTGAGTCTTGTCCCTGATCCCTCTCTTCTGAAGTAGTTGAGTTGTTTGCGGTCTTATACTCGCGAACAGGTTGTTGGATCTGTTTTGCATGGTCCATTGACTTCTCTTCCCTCAGCCCCCAATTACTTGAGATCAATTCAGATGACTGCTTCTGTCCCCTCGATGGGTTTCAGACAGACACAATAACACAGAAGAGGCTGTGTTTGGGGGTACAAACATCGAACAAAGACAAAGAAAATGGCGTTAATGAAAGGATATTATCTATTGGCCTCATGTTTACACGCAAAATAGATTATAGTCATTTCTCAGTGTCACACTTTCTCTGACTATTGCCTATGTCTAATTACAGCTACTATATTTAGATTTCCTTATTAGACCTTCCATTCTGCTTCTCTGTTTTTCATTTCTGCAGTCAATTTGAAAACGTACTAGTTCTAAAAAAGATCTGTCTCTTGTTGGTTACTCAGCAAGAGTCTAACCAACACCACAGCATCCTCCAGTGGAGAAAGACGAAACAAAGTAAATGCCAGAGGACGTTCCACATGATAGATCACCGACAGTTTTATTTGTAGTGCGTGATCTATAATAGCATCTAACGTGCTTCATCCAAAGCTATAAAACCTCTAAAAATTTAATTACACCTAAATTTTGAGGTTGGTATAAGGGCAAATGAGTGTGAATGGGCTGCATGATGGACCGCAATACGTCCTGAAGCAGGGACTTTTGTAAAGAATATTAAACTTATTTCTCATTAGAACATGATGAGATACGTCTTCAATTCAAATGAACAGATACTCTCTCTAATATAATACTCTTAAAAACTACAATAAGGCTATTACTGATATTAGTCATCAAATGTATATTTTTATAACTATGTACTGCAAGTAGTATGCATACTACCTTACACTTACACTTATTTTGCAGTGTTTAAAACATGTAAATGGTTCTATGTTGCCTCAGTGTTAAGTGTTAAGACACTGTAAATACAGTATAAAGACAAATAAAATCAAAAGTCATGAAAGGTCACTTTTTTGCCCCCCTCCCCTTAAATACAAATAAGCAGTCGGAGGCCCATCTATATCATCGAGAGGCTGCTATAAGCCAAAAGCTTCTTAAACCACATTTTTGCTGCGGGACAGATTTAACAGTGAGAAGTGCACTAAATGTTCTCCCTCCACCAGCAAAAGACGTTGCCCTCTCGAGCGTACTTACAGGAGGTTAAAAAGTGAAATTTCTCTGAACTAACTTCAGTTGTATTTAAACAACTAACTTATAGAAAACATGAGCTGTAGTGGTTTTATTCTGTGTATATGTATTATTGCATCTGATGGCATAAGATGTATCATAAACATCAACAGTTGTTCTTACACACAAAACAATCTCATATTTCTAAAATGAGATAATGTTAATTTAAATATACATTTATTAGTGAGTTCAGGTGATGTTGTACTGGACCACTCAGAGGTTTCCTTCCCAGTCGGGTCTAGTACTTCCATACTGTATTTCAACTTCTGTGACAAGGTCAACAAACTGAACATTAAAGACATCATAAAAATAGACTTTATGGCAGAACATGAATCACATTAATAAGAATGTACAGGTGTATCTTGTAAAGTGGCTACTCAGAGTTTATTACTGCATGTACAGATATACATGATCTATTCCAGGACAAATTTTGATATAATGGTTTCTGACATTAGCCTAAATGTGAACGTCAACTCTAAAACTATTATTTTAATTGAATCACTTATTTGAATATTTCTAATTAAATTAGTGTAATGGGAAAAAACAATTTACATCAGCCACAAACAAAAAAAAAAAATCAAAACCTTATTTTAAAAACTTCTGTAAGGTGCGTGATGAAATCCCCTGAGACAGACATGCTTGAACTTGCCATTTTAATTAGTTATCTGAACATGTAAACATGTTAAAAAACACCCAGGGAAATAACACATCTTATGATGCTTTATTCCAAAGCCCACTCCCAGGAGAAAACGTGCCTCTCAAACAGCACTGTTTCGGCACACAATCGGATTTTTGCAACTGAAGAAACAATAACACATCGCTGAACAATGGATTAAACCACTTTTAGGCTACGAAACGTTTTACATTCACTGTTTAAATACAGCCGATAATGCTTGGATGCATATTACAAACCTCTGTTGTAGTATATGTCACCACTGAGAGTTAAAAACATAAATTGATAATAGCTGGTTGTCCCTATGCCCCCAATTAGTACAGACATGAATTTTTACATAGCTAATTGTCTAGCTCCTCTGTGTCTTTTAACATGTTCCCAGGACATGAAGGAGGGAAGGTGCACGCACTGAAGCACCAGCTGTGCATGTAAAAGCTTCTTAATGGCTCATTCAAGGCATCATCAGGCTGCTTTTGCATCAACAATAACCACACAGTGTTGTCTCCGTGGGGGTTGTTTAACTCTATTTTTTTAGCACCACAGGGAAATAGTGTTATAAGATTTCAGAAGATAGACATTTAGTCTTTTTTTAAACTGATGAGGAATTTAACAAGTGGAAAATGCATTGAATTTCAGAATTCACATCACATATGCTATTCATGTGACCTAAGGCAGCTCAGTCACATTTTATGACAATGAACAATTTTCCAACATTAAAGCCTAAATCTAATCTA
>JAUBNQ010000023.1:21031817-21057849 GCA_032353495.1 Ctenopoma kingsleyae
TATTATTACATTTCTGTATTTGAAACTGCTCGCTGAAGAAAAGCTCAGAATTGTCATTTAGAATTTAAAAGTGCGACCAAGGCACCTAAATAAAGATGAGACTTTGTTGAAGCATTACAGGGACTTAAAAATCAGGACACTATAGTGATGCGGTAACACGACAAACACTGTGCTTTTTTTATGTACCTTTACCTTTATTCCTGCTTTTGTATGAGTTTGTACAAACCAAACTAACTTACAGAAACTAAGAGGGTCAACAGGTTACCATAGGTCTAAACATGACGAGGCATATTTACCTAATATAAACCTGTCAGTGGTGCAAAATTCAGTCCATCTCATGAGCCTAGCCAGAGTTCATCTGAAAGAGTCAATAAGCTCTTATCCCAAGCTGTTTATATGTTTACATGTCTGGAAAGAAGTGGAGATAAGAAAGTGTTTAGTACTGATGAACTTAATATTACAACAAGTATGTAGCAATGATATATTGTAATATTGAGTCACAACCTTTACGTCCAATGTTACTTTATGTAGATCTGTTCACATTTTCCACAATGAGTATTAGTACTTTCTAACTGGGCAAAACATTTATGTGGTCCTTTTGTAAGCATGGAAACATTTGACTGATTTAAGCTTGAAAAAAGGACACAGATTTTTAATAAATGTTTCTGGTAGTGCTTAATTGAAGGATAGGGATTGTAAAAGTTCTGTTGTTTCTACAGATTGGGGCCTATGATCAACAAGTCTGGGAGAAATCTCTGGAGAAGGCGGATCTAAATGTAAGAACAATCTTGCCCGCTTTTGTATTTATGTTGTGAATTACAACTAAATTAATGTAATAGAAAGTAAGAGGGTCAAATGGTTGCCTTTTATCTAGGATTTGGACAGCAAACCAAAGAAGACATGTCACATCAAAGCAGACCTTATCGATGTTGACCTAGTAAGAGGTGAGGGTCACTGAGACGTATTTATCTAAGTTTAGTTTTAGTTTTATTCTGTTAGAGATGTAATTTTTACGCCAGTTTTATGGTCATATTAGTAATAGTTTAAATGATCTGAGTCGGGCTCATTTGTAACCCCAGGATCCACATTCAGCAAAGCCAAACCAGAGAGTCCTTGGACGGCTCTGACTCGAAAGGGTCTGGTCAGAGTGTTGCTTTTCCCATTCTTCTTCCACTGGTGGATCCAGGTGACCTCCAAGTCCATCTCCTCATGTATCCTCGTGCTCTACTTCATGCAAGGTGAGGTGGCAATTTGTATCTAATTTCTGTTCATACTGCAGCTGTGTGTTTGTCCTAAAAATTCAGCTTGACTTTAAACTGGTTGACCTACTGAAAATTAAAAATATTTACAGAATGACATGAAACAGGGTGATTCTGTTGTCTTGACATTATTAATCTTCTCAAAAGATTAAGATCTTCTCATTCTTCTCTTTTACCAACGAAACAATAAATGTCAATTGCAAGAGGTGTTTTGAAGGATAGGAATCCTTCTGCAGTCTCTAAAAAATCCTCAGATTTCAAGTTTTTTCTGTTTTGCTTCTCTGTTTTGTCTTTGCTAAGCCACAGAAAGACCCTATTTAGTTATTGAGTGAAAAAACTGCAGAAATTAATCTGTTCCCATTCACTATGACAAATATTTTGTTGGCTATTCCTACTCGACTACTCCTATTCCTATTTCTCATTTGCCACAGTTTGTGCTTATGTTATTTGCAACAATAAATGTGTTACCCATCACACCTGTGCAACACAGACAGACCTCATTAGTAAGCATGAATTCTGTTATAATGTCTCCCCTAAGAGACCGTTTTGTTTGCTGTTGCCAAATGTTTTGCTCCCCTCAGTTGCAGCAGTGCTGCTGTACTCAGAGATCCCTGGGGCGAGTGCCAGCGAGGTGTTTGGGCCCATGTGTCTGATGCTGCTGCTGGGTACCGTGCACTGCCAGATTGTGTCGACTGAGTCCAGCCGGTGGCCCTCGGGCAGTCCAGCTGCCAGCAGCCCTACACGCAGGAGGAGGTGGGTTTTCTCATTGTCAGGCACTGCACACTCATTTTTGTTGTACTAACACACTCTCACCTCTTGAGTTATTCATGAACTTACAAACCATGCACACAGATGAGAATTAACTTTATTTGTTAAGTATGTTTGCAAATACAAAGAATTTGACTCTGGTTTCTATAGGTTTTTTATCAGGAAGATGCACACGAGCAAACAATAAGTATGAACAAAACAGGACAAAGAAACAGAACACAAACACATGACTGTTATGTACAAGCAAGTAGGTGAGAAAGAACAATATGTGGGTATGGTTAGAGAAATGATAGGTAGCTTAATAAGTAACTTTATGTATACACAACAAGATGTATGTGTGCAATGCTGGTTATGTACTGTATGTGTAATATATACAGTCTGCTTGTATATAACATGCAGTCCCTATTCGTCATGAACCTTCCACATGCCTTCAGATATAGTGTCTGCTCTCTCTAACATATCTTGTCTTTGGCTGTCACATTTTTTTCTGTCTCCTACAGGCCGAGGAAGGGCAGAGGGCTGAAAAAGTCTGAAGAAAAGAGTGACAGCAGGGACACGGAGCAGCAGGGGCAGTTTGAAGAAAGCCAGCGATTATACAGAAATGAAGAGAGGAGGGTACAGTCACTCATCTCTCCTCTCAGTCTTTAGTCAACAAACTTTTGTCAGTGACCTGTGGATGACGGAGGATTCTTATTCTCTGCTGTACATATTTATATATGTAATTTACTGTAAACAGCATTTGACAGCTGACTAGTGTTGAACGTGTCCTCAAAAGTATTTTCTTATTTGCTGTGTCAATACTCTATCTGCAGAAAGGTTTTTGTTTTTTTTACTTTTTGTCTCAATATTGGCAGAAAATATAGTAAGGATTCAAATTAACACATGTAGTGGATGTTCCCCATTCTCAGTGACTCTGCTCGACCGTGCTTAGAGCTTATAATTAGTATTAGATCCTTTGTTAATGTAGTATTAGTTAGACAGTGTTCTCACTCTAATTACGTGAAAATTTACATTTATCTACTTTATTTTAGCAACAAATGCTAACTCAATTTCACGTCTTTCCCATTAATGGTTAACATTAAGTCTTAATGTTCCCGCACAGAACAAAAGAAGATCAGGGTTTGGGGCATCTGATGAGCTCTCCAGTGAGGAAGAGGAGGAGGTACAACCAGCGGAAGTAATTCGTCCACCACTTCTTCAAGAGAGACACCACTACAACACTGCTGCAACTTGTCCAACATCTGCTCCTGCGTCTTTTGTTAGGAAGAGAAAGTCTAACCCCAAACCAACACTAAGACCTCAGGTAGAGGTGTTATTGTGTGCTAATTAAACTGGAGTTAGTTAGTGGATGTTTGATGTTTTTAATAGACAACAATGCATTCAGTTGTCGTGAACATGAGGCTTTTAGTGTAGAGAGGAATAAAACTGGAGTTAGCCATACTTTGCATAATATTTTGATGGAATTTGCATAGCACTGAGTAAAGTAAAACAAGTCATTATATATCGTGTTTATTTTGAGTGCAGGAAGGGAATGAGGCCTCCATCGCCATGAAGCGTCTCAGGCGGAGCGTGGGCTCTCGTCCAGCCTCTGACACAGACGACACAATGTGGGAAGAGCTTCTCCAGGGCCCTGACTCTGCCTCCACGGGTAGCAGCGACAGTGAGGGGAACGGGAGGTACAGCGCCGGCGTGACACTGCCACAAACCTCTAATCTGAGCAGTGATGATGAGAGCTTACAGCAAGGAATCACAGGAGTAAGACCAGAAATCTATATTACTGTGGATCTGAAATAGGAAATGTCAGTGTCACTTTGTGCTCCAAACTATGGTATGCTTCATACCACTTAGCATGAATATAACAAATATGTAAAGTGAAGAGTCCAAAGATCTTTTGTTGACCATCATGAGTGACAGAAAGAATCTAGAAACAGCAAATATTTGACTAAGATTTTGATAATCAAATAGCTGAACTAATCTGCAGTCGATTGACTTATGAGTGATTAACTAATCTAAGCATATTGCAGAATTACATTATTTTACACACTGGGACCCGCCAGTAAACACGATGTTATTTGTTCTGTTTCTTTTTAGAGTCAGCTATCTTGGCTTCAGGCCTGTCACCCATCCGAGGACCGTGTCAGTGCCATAATATGGGAGCAGGGAGAGTGTAAGAAGGCAGACATGTCAGTATTGGAGATTAGTGGGATCATCCTCACACGGGTACACATTTCCCTCTTCCTGTTAATATAAATTATCTGTGTAAAGTTAGAAACCAGAAGCAGCTTGTCTAGCATTATACAGATGTTTGATGCCTTACAGTCGACATACTTATTGTTGGTCTGTATTTAGTACTGCAGTACTGCTTTTAAATATTAAAGGAAAGTTGTAAATATAAGTAGAGCCATCTTCAGTGACAAAACAGTGTAGATAAACAAGCTTAATCCACATAAAGATTTCACAACATAACCTAACAACATATCTCCTTTCTCAGGTGTCTTACTCTTGAATCTCGTTAACAGGTGAAGTTAGTGGAGCAGGGGATGGGTTACCTTGTGCTTGGTGGGCTCATGACTGCCACCCTGGCTTTGCTCCCCTTAGCTTTCCGCTTGGCTCAGCGTCTGGACATGTCCTGCCTCAGCTCCCTGTCGCTGACAGAGCTGATGAAAATGGCGGTGGGGCCTCCCGATGTGCTGGCCTACACCTTTTTCTTCATCACAACGGTGCAAAGAATCTGCCTCACAGGACTGTTCTTCTTCATGATGTGTGTGGCTGAGAGAACGTACAAACAGGTGAGTAGTCACTTTGTGTGTGTGTAACAAAGCAGTAATAATAATTATCCTTCAGTTTTCACTTCTTATCATCATAATGTTGTATATTTAAGCAGCTTCTGTTTTAATCCACTCAATCTGATCAAAGATAATAAAAAAAAAATCTCACCCCTTCATCTCAGTCAACACACAGACATAATACGTAGGATTACTCCAGCTTTAATTACAATGTCCAGGCATATCGATGTCTTAGATTAACTTGGATAAATCTGCTTAGAAATCAGAGAAGGTAAAGATGCTGTTCAAAACAAAAAAAAAATCATCATGTTTGAAAGTTATATTTTTTATCAAATGTAATAGATGTAAAGAAACATAAACATTACTATGTTTTCATCAGTTGAAGAAGAAGTAATCAGATCATTTACATATGTAAAAGTAGTAGTACCACAGTATAGAAATACTCTGTTACTAGTAAGTACAAAAGTGCCAGAAAATACTTGAAGTACCAAAATTAAAAGAACACTTTATGTAGAGTGACTCATTTTACATCAGATAATATATCAGTGGATTCTAATTATTGATGCATTAATGTTATTTATGATTTTGTTGATAAAAACAAGACAGAAGTTACTCAGAAAATAACAGCATATTACCATACCATACCTACACATAGGCTGTCATAAAGGTAAATTTGTGGGGACATAACAAAGGTCAATTATTGACCATTAGTGTTAATTGTTGATCATTAGTGTTACTATAGCTGATTTTTTAAAATCATTGCACTTTAATGAAGTCAGGCTGTGTACAACTCGTCCTCATCTTTTTATACACTCATGTCTGGTCTTCCCTCTAGTGGTACTGGGTGCTGTGTACAACAGGATCTGCTGCTTGTTTCTTTCACCAGCTTCTAATTTATGACAATTACAAGTGTTTCTCCACATTTCCCCAACAGAGACTTTTATTTGCCAAGTTCTTCAGTCACCTCACTTCAGCTCGCAAGGCCAAGAAATCTGAGATCCCTCATTTCAGGCTGAAGAAAGTTCAGAACATAAAGATGTGGTTGTCACTACGCTCTTTTCTCAGGGTTTGTATTCTTCTGCTTGAACAACCTGCTCTTTTAATTAACGCCCGGCATTTTTTCTCTAGGTCATCATGAACTTTCCCTTTTATGTGACTTGGTTGTTTGATTTGCTCGTTCATTGCAGAGACGAGGTCCGCAGCGCTCTGTTGATGTCATTGTCTCCACCATCTTCCTCTTAGCACTTTCTATTTCATTCATCATCTGTGCCCAGGTCAGTTAAATGCACTGGAACAGATCTGATATCATTTATTTAATAATGGTGTACAGATATTGTGAGTCTTTGAGATAAAATAACACAAAGACAAAGCATGCATCCCTCTAATTATATCATCTCACTGAAGATGAGCAATGAAGTCCAGATGAAAAAATACCTTTATGATCTGTGAGAGCAGCAAAAGGCTGCTAATGTAAACACTGTTGCTGTTGTTTGACCTCAGCTTCTGCACAGCCACAAGACATTCCTAGAGTCTATGACGAACTGGGAGCTGATGGTGTGGTGTTCCTCCCTCGTCCTCTTTCTGCTGCGACTGGCAACACTAGGTTCAGAGACCAACTGCAAATACAGCAACTCCTCAGTGCTGCTCACTGAGCAGGTAACGCTAACAGCAGGTTGATTCTCAGTGTGTGCAGCCTAGTATGTCACACCGTCAGCTGATTGCTTTATTAGTAACTGACTATTGTGTAATGTGAATTAAATAAAAAGCAAAATTATTATGTATTTATTGTACAATTTGCAGTGTGTACACTGTTCTTGGTTGCAGATCAATTTATATCTCAAGATGGAGAAAAAGCCCAATAAGAAAGAAGCACTCAGCATAGTAAACAACGTTTTGAAACTAGCTACAAAACTGATGAAGGTAAGCATGAAGTTAGTTCTGTTTTATAGTCTGGATTTACTGTTAATACAAAATTGTTTCAGGACATAATTTTATCGTTATTACTTTCTATTCGCTTTGGAGATCAACCCCTGGGCTGAGCCAAACTTATCTTGAACCGATATTTTTACTTTGCTGTGTACTATAAATCAGACTCCCTTTGTGAAGATTTGCATGACAACTGAATATTTTTTTTAATGTGAAGCAAAACAGAATCAGAGCTTTGGATTTTATATAATATAAAATTAAAAATATAATACAGCTCTTAGAACACAGCTCAGAAGTTAGAGCACAGAACAGCTTTTAAATTACAGCTGCAAGTGTTGGTTGTGTAAGAAATAGCCACTGGGTCCAGTTACATGGGCAATTAAGTTTCCAACTAAAGTGTTTACATGGATAAGATCCGATAAGATGTGCATTTACATGGTCAAGGCATTTAATCAGGCTATTACTTTTTTTGACTTGTGCAAAAGTTGTTCTGCCTGCTGCAAAACCTTGAGTCTGCTGCAAATACAACAGAAGAAGAAAAATAAATTCATTTAATATAACAATATGATCAACATGGACCCACACTGTGTTATAGGAACAACAGCATTAGAATTTCTGCTGTTCTGTCTAATTTAATCCCAGAAGCACGTGATGCTCTTACAGAGAGTGTTCATCACGTCACCTGAGGCTCATCAGTCAACATTAGGTGACGTGCACAACAAGAATGTTTTATTCCAGCAGGAACAGTTAGATCAAGTGTTTAGATGGCGGTTATTTAACTACTGAAGAGATGATCAGAGGTTTACACCAACCATAAGACGTCAACTATGAACCTCAACAGTACTGTTTTTAGTCTGCCTTTCTAATTTCCTGCCAGACGTCTACTGGTGCTATGCGACAACTTAATCACGTTTTTTTATGTCAGATAACCGCAAGACGTCCCTAATAACTTGTCACTGAAGTGTGAAATTGATTTCATTGTATTGTAATAAGCTGTTTTTGAATTGTTTAATTTCTAATTAAAGCTCAATGGAGCTATTTTTGTGACCTTTCATCCTTCAAAATTCCTCTGATAATTTCTTTTCCACAGGCTACAGTATAGAGACCATGTTGTCAGACACATAAAACTGTCCTCTCTTTACTCCACCAGGAGCTGGATACTCCCTTCAGACTGCTTGGTCTGACTGTAAACCCTTTGATCTATAACATCACCAGAGTGGTCATCCTGTCTGCTGTGTCAGCTGTGGTCAGTGACCTGCTCGGCTTCAACATCAGAGTTAGTCTTCCTCCTAATTGTTGAAATTGCTGCATCTTGGTTTCTGTGATGAACCTGACAGACGACAGAACACAGTAGATTAAAGCTGCACTTCATCAATCATACACATCAAGTTCAGTTTACTTCTTACTCTTCAGCCTGTGAAAAAAAGATGTTGTCCGTGAATGTATAGGGAACTTTTTAAAGTTTGAAATAGCAACTTGCTGTAATAAATCACTGGAGTGGCCCTTAAATGCACATTAACTCTAGGTGTTGAGGTTGTTATTAGCCTGCAGGAATATCTTAGAAACCATCTGGCATACAAGCTTTCACAATGTGACTGATAAGCAGTGAGTGGAGAAAACGAACTCAAAAGTGTCTTCAAGTGGTTCGTAGTCGGCGCCTTAAATTACAAGTACTGCACACCATCAAGCCCTCGATAAAGGCAGGAAACACTTAAAGAAATAGTTTGACATTTGAAGACATACGCTTCATATGTGCTGTAATCGTAGCCAGGAGGTTATGACTTTAGCACAGCATAAAGTCTGAAAGAAAGGACAGTAACAGTTACTGTAGCCTGACTTGGTCTGGGGCCAAGGTCAGAATCATACCTATAATCTGACTGATTAACCACAGTGTGTAGTTTTTACATTTATGTCTCATTTATTTTGTTGTACTTTGTTCTGCTATGTGCTGCTGGTATATTTTTGAACTTTGAAGAGTCTTAAAACTAAGCGAAGATGAACATGTCCTGGTTTTACCTTTGTACATTTTGAGGCAGGTGTCAATCAAAACTCAGTGAAAGAGAGCGAACAAGCACATTCCCCCCCAAATGCTTGACACCTCCTTAAAATGCATCACTTTAGGTGACACTTCACTCCGATGTGGATATATATTTGTGTTGTTCTGTACAATGTTTGTGAGATGTTTTTTTTCTGTCTAATTCAAGTTTTTTTTTTCTGTACTGTTTAATTTCCAGCTGTGGAAAATCAAGCCTTAATGTGAAAACGGTAAACCACTAACAGTCAGACACTGGAGACCAGGAGTCCTTTTGTGTGCTGCAGACAGCCCCTCGTCTACAAAAAGTGTGCGAACATACTGACGGCGTCTTTATGGTCTGTGCCTTCCAGCTGAGTCTGTCTGAGTTTCATCAGTCATCCACAAGCCTGAGATGATCCTGACAATCGCTCACGCACATTAGTGGCTGCACAGTCTCCGTCAGCCACCCCACTAACCCAGTGCCTAATGTTTGACCCTTGAATGTTCCTCAATATGTGGTTAAATATAGTGGTGTGTTCAGATCTGAGCTCACTTCGGGCTTCTGTGGCATCCACGCCTTCTAAATGTGTCCTGTGCAGACACATGGATGAAACGTGAACTGTAAATGAGTTAAATGCAGATAAAGATGTAGTTTCCTTAGTCTTATTTACTGATGTTTCTCTTCAGTGTTTCAATTAACTGTAAAAACTGTTCTTAAGAGGATCAAATAAAAATGGACCAGCCAGGTGTATTAAATTAATTTGCATAGGAATCAACTTTGATTTCAGCCTTTTGTACTTTTTAAGGAGGAAACTGTGATTTTATTTATTTGGGGTTTTATTTTAATGCTTAAATGGTACCAGTAAATCATGACTTTGACCACTATCTGCCTTTTATACTGAGAACGATTATAAAATAACTGCAGCGGGTATAGTTATGCTTTAAGGAAATGTTTAATGAATAAAATGTTTTGCATCCACATGCTGACATCGTTTGTTAATACTTGTGCGCCACCTGCATCGTTCTCACTCTGGTCTGCACCTGGTGCTGCGCAGAGCGCCGGATGTGCGCTGACGTACGATCTATTATCAACGTTACGGTAGGGAAAAAATGACGTAGACGCACACCTCCGGTTTGGAAGGACACCAACCGGCCGAGGAGGGACCTCAGCACCAAGGACAGGCCGACCAGACTGGCTCCTCCTGCCGCAACGGCGGACGCAGACTGTCGGTCCTGTGGATGACGGAGATCCGCGCAGGCGTTTCTGATCCACCGTCTTTGCTTATTTGCACCAAGCAGGTAAATAAAGCACTGACAGAATAAGATGCAGCGAGAGACGCGTACTGTATGGTTTGTGTTAGATATGGATTATGTTATAAATGTTAATGTCAGATTTAGTGGCGCATGAACTCAGTCACCCCAGAGAGGAAATGCATGATGCGGCGCCTTTTCTCCTCTGGTTGTGCTTGTTGCCAGGGATACATATCCATAAGACATTTTTTATAAATTCATTGTGTTCGTGATTCTGCGCTGTGAGAGATGTGCATGTCTGTCTGATCCCTGTGTTTCAGAGGGTGCTGATTTTTAATCCGAGCACAAAGCAATAATATTTCAACATGTCAAGCGCTCAGAGAGACAACAGCGCTGCAAACTCTGCAGAAGCCAAGAAAACAGACCCGAGAACGACAGAGAAAAAATGCTGTAAGTTCAGGTTTCCCATAATTACAGTTGTGTTCGTGCACTGATGCATAAGAGAGTCCACAGGTGCAGCAGTAAAATAAAACCTGGTGTTGTTCACTCTGGATTAGAGTCTACGTGGCCTTTAGGCTCCAACCTACAAAAGTCTTCAAGAGAGAAGAAAAGAATGTGAATTATGACCAGTGATATAAAAATACTCTCTGTGTGTCACATTCTGTGGTTTCTATTGTTCTTAAGAAAATGACTTTCAGGTCTCTCAGGATGTTCCTTCTTCATTTCTCATTTTTCTGCTTTTAATCCACGTCCACAGATATATTTTTTATTTTTATTTTGTACACTTCAGTTCTTATAGTTAAGTTCTTATAGTTCTGGTTATACAGAAACAGAGCCTAGTTGTCCAAGATGCAGTAAATTAACATCTATTTTGCTCAGGCCTCCTCTTGTTAGACTGTACTCCGTTACACAGAGATTGTTATTAGTGTGCATAACAAAATCGTTTCTGTCTCCTGTGCAGCGTGGGCTTCCTATATGACAAATTCCCCAACAGTGATTGTAATGATTGGGCTGCCTGCAAGAGGAAAGACCTACATGTCAAAGAAACTCACACGTTACCTCAACTGGATCGGAGTCCCGACCAAAGGTAGTGCATAAGATGAGACGTCTAAACTTGTTAAATCATTTTTCATTATGTTTCAATTTATCCCGAATACATTTTGTCAAAATGTTCACTATACATGTCAAAAAGGGTGAACAATAGTATTTTAAATCTGGTTTTATCTGAAGCGGATTTCTAGGCTGTTATAATGAATACAAATATTTAAAGTATGTAAATTATTTAAAATTAAATTCAGTCTGGCTTTACCCAGCAGATGGAAAAAGAGCATGAAATCAAGGAATAAAAGTTAGGGTTAGATTAACTTATTCACTTCAGGTGAAACTGTATATTTCTTTTCATTTACAGCGATGGTGTGAATGTTCTTTGCATTATTTATATGTGACCCCTGTCACCTCACATGAACAGCGAGGACAGACTGTTAATGACATGCGTCTGTTTTGCAGTGTTTAACTTGGGTGTGTACCGCAGAGAAGCCGTCAGAGCTTACAAATCGTACGATTTCTTCCGCCACGACAATGAGGAAGCCATGAAGATAAGGAAGTAAGCTTCACTATTATAAATGTGCTCATTATGTGCTCTTGCTCCATCGTTATACAGGAGTTAAAGAGTAAAGGAAGCTGCAGCATCTCTGTTGTCTGGGTGTCACATTTCTCCCAGTCATGAGCGCGTTCGGTTCTTCTGCTGCCTCACAGTGACTAAGCTGTTTTTTGGGCTAAGAGTCAATATTCATCTGGGGTCACCACAGCGTTCGTTCTACCTTAAACTGACGCTGATCTCTAGTTAAGTGAGCACACTTCTCCAACAAATGAATAAAGGATAAAAAAGGTCTCGCTCCCTCCCGATCTTGCCCAGTTGCATTAATTGAAAAGGGGATTGTGATGCATGACTGTCATGGAAATGTGACAGGCTCTTGACAGCATCCCAGTGCTGAATTCTGACCTAGATATGAAACAAGCTGCTGCTGCTGTCACTCTGAAGCCGACACAAGCCTCCAGGGTGTTACACGGATAACCAACCTGGGTCAAACAGCTGCTGTAAATAATTTTGAGAGTTTTCTCTTTTTCCTTTTTTATGTACCAGTAGGACTGGTTTAAAGGAGTAGTCAGACATTTTGTTAAATGTATATATTTAGTAGAAAAACAGAATGAAACGGTTACCTGTCACTGTCTGAAGGTAATGAAACATACCTGCAAAGCTTAACGTGTGATATTTTGTTTGTTTAATTGGTAATTATCGCAATTTAAATTTCAGTGAGTGTGTATTTCATACTGTGGATTTTAGGGTGCTCTGCTGCCATGTTTCCTCTCTCTCCTGCAGGCAGTGTGCCCTGGTAGCTCTGCAGGATGTGAAGGCGTACCTGACGGAGGAAGGTGGGCAGATCGCGGTGAGTCCTTTCTGTCCATTTGTGTCTCTCTGCCTGTTTGTCAATCTTGGCTTTTATCCAGAAGATTTAAAATAGATAACAGAATAGAAAAATATCTGAGGAAAGTCCTGATCCTCAACTGTCCTACAAATATTTACCATAGAACAACCACATTGTTGATGAGGAACATTTTCTTTATTTGTCGTCCTTTGTGTATTAGGTTTTCGATGCAACAAACACAACAAGAGAACGGCGAGACCTTATTCAAGCTTTTGTTAAGGAGAATGCATTCAAGGTAGGGATGCTGAAATATATTATCTGTGTCCTTTTGGGCTTTAGTGGAAATTAGACTTTGACATATAAAGATGTCATGGCGCAGTATCTTGGACACATGATCCTGACTTAAAGCAAGACTGTGTAATTCCAGTAACCACTGTGTCCACGGGTGATAATTACCAAATGTCCCTTATGAGACGTGACTGTGTGTATTAACTGTAGTTTAACGGGAGCACAAGTAGAGACAGAGTTGTAAAGTCTGTGAAAATACTTATTAATGTCAGTTACAACACGTCAGACATAAGGTGCCGGTCACACCAAACCAAGTAAGGGTGTAACAGTGTGTTTTTCAAATTAAACCTTTCACTTGTACGAGGAAGATTGTGTTGTTACTCTGTGTACACACCAGGACCTAGATTCATGCCAGACACAGTTCACATACAGCTGCTCGCTTCGTGCTGTTCCGTTCATTTTGCAGTAATGAACCATGTAATGTGGCTGTGTACCAAGAAACACAGAGAAGATGAAGACTGACAGCGAGTAAAAGTGGATGCAAACAATGAAAGCTTTTATGAGAATAATGCACTCAGCATTTTTATTACATGTTAACCATGTAGACAATGTGTTTTTGATTGTTTACACATTTTCCACAAGCACTTTTAATTCCTGCCTTGAGAAGTGAATGATCATGTTTTGGGGGTGGTTCAGTGGTCAGTTTAGCACATGTCGACCTCTGAGCTGCCTTTTTTCCAACAGGTGTTCTTCGTGGAGTCAGTGTGTGACGACCCAGAGGTCATTGCTGCTAATATTCTGGTATGTCAGAATGTCACCTGTGACTGGTTGTCTTGGTCAAACTCATAATCTATTAATATTCACTGTATCACCAGTGTTAATAAGTGTGTAATAATTCTCACATTGTATGAATGTGTTGAATACCTGTAACAGGAAGTGAAAGTGTCCAGTCCAGACTACCCTGAGAGACACAGAGAGAGAGTAATGGACGACTTTCTCAAAAGAATCGAGTGTTACAAGGTTACTTACCAGCCACTAGATCCTGATGATTACGACAAGTAAGAATGAATCAAATATTTTTATTCTCTTTCATCATTTAAAAGACAAACATATTATTTTTATATTTGAAATATTACGTTTAGATAACCCACGTCATGTGTAGAAGGTTAGGTTATTTTGGGGGAGTTTCCCATTGCATTTCAGAAACTTAACACTAGATGGCGACACAAACAAACATTTGATTCACCTGCCTGTTTCACCGGCACCTGCAGAGACCTGTCGTTTATCAAGGTGATGAACGTGGGCCGACGTTTTCTGGTGAACCGGGTGCAGGACTACATCCAGAGTAAGATTGTCTATTACCTCATGAACATCGATGTGCACTCCCACTCCATCTACCTGTGTCGCCACGGGGAGAGCAACCACAACGTTGAAGGCCGCATCGGAGGAGACTCGGAGCTGTCTCCTCGAGGGAAACAGGTATGATTCCCCTGCTGCTCTTTCATAATCCTCATCTTAGGGAATCCTGACAAGCTTAGGGACCTGAGTTCTGACCTTTATCACATTCAGTTTCTCAGTTTCCATCAACTGAACATGAATCTACCAATGAAAAAAAGAATTAATAAATGATAAACAGACAGATTATTGCAAACCTCTGCTTGTGTGTCTCACGTCCCAGTTTTCCCACGCCCTGCGAGATTTCATTGAGCAGCACAAACTGTCCGATTTGAAGGTGTGGACGAGCCAACTGAGAAGGACCATCCAAACCGCAGAGGAGCTGGGGGTGCCGTACGAGCAGTGGAAGATACTCAACGAGATTGACGCCGTCAGTACCCTTTAATTCAGCCTCTCTCGTTTTACACTCAGAAGAGTCATCGCAGTTTCATTGAGCTCTGATTTCAAAGGACATAGGACAAATCATGCTTTGGATGGTTTTCTGAGAATTACTGGGGACACTTTGCTAGAGTAAGCAGAGTACTGTAAATGAAAAGACATCATTTAGTTTAGCATATGAATTAAAATACATGACCAGTGGAGTGAGCTTTTTCTCCTTGACAATTAAAGCAGCATTGCTCTTCCTATGAGAAACAACTGAAAACATTTTATTTCAAATTCAAAATCACCTTAAGCTCATATGAAATGTGACTTATTGAGCATCTTAATGTAGTTTCTGTGTAGTCTGTAGGTAAATTATATATTTGTGTTTCAAAGTTAAACTTGTGGAATTGAAACATTTCTTCTCCTTCCTTGAGACTTAGACACGAGAACAAATCTTTTGTCTCTGTTCCCAGGGAGTGTGTGAGGAGATGACCTATGAGATGATTCAGAAGACTTTCCCAGAGGAGTTTGCTTTGAGGGACCAGGACAAATACCACTACCGTTACCCAGGAGGAGAAGTAACTTGGCACAATCCGTCCACCTCATAGTTGTACACAGCTGCTTCTGTTTTAATCAGGATCCATTTCATTCAGCACCTTTCTACATTACTATTCTTACAAACTATTTGTAGTTGTTAACTAACTAACAAGCGTAGCTTTCTACATTAAACTAAACGTGTCCTTTCTGGCTAATTAGTCCTACCAGGACCTTGTTCAGCGACTGGAGCCTGTTATCATGGAGTTGGAGAGACAGGGCAATGTGTTGGTCATCTGCCACCAGGCTGTGATGCGCTGTCTGCTAGCTTACTTCCTTGACAAAAGTGCAGGTACAGATACGTCACTTCACCAGGTTATGGCTGAAGCTGATGCTTGGTTTGTGATTTTTTTCCTTTTCCCCACAGAAGATCTACCATACATGAAATGCCCGCTCCACACAGTGCTCAAACTTACCCCTGTTGCATATGGTAGGTCCTTATCTTGGATGGATTTACCCCATGACTGTTGTCTGCTTGTTATCTAATTAAAATGTTTTCTGTCTTTTATCTCTTAGGCTGTAAAGTGGAAATGTTTTATCTTAACGTTGAGGCAGTGAACACGCATCGAGACCGGCCCCTTGTAAGTCGACCTGAATCGAGCTGCATAAATGTGCAATCGTCAAATTAAAACCTCAGATGTGATCGTACATGCAAAAAAAAATGTGTGTGTGTGTGTGTTGCTTACTTACACAGAAATGTTTAAAAATTAATCAGCTTATCTCAGCGTCAGCGTCTAATTGTTCCGTGTGCGGCCTTGCTTCCTTGACTCCCTTTCTTGCAGCTCTGTCTTGCTGTGTCTCTTTCCTCTTTAACCTTAATTAATCAGCCCGGCATGAGCTGTGAGCCAGTGAATGTTAAATGAGTTGTTTGTTTGTTACTAAGCCCTGGCTGATCATGCAACATTGCTTGGCTGATCGCATCACTACCGCTGCTCTGGCATTCTGATAATGTGCTCAGAAATGATTCACAGTATTTATGAAAACTGCTGTATTTGAGCTATTGATCCCAATATCAAATCTTGTAATAGTTTTACTCCTTTTATTAACGAAGATGCTCGTCTGTGCGGTCAGTGTTGTGCTGTGGCTTATTATGAATGTTTTGTGCTAACATATTCTGTCACTTAAAACAGCTTCAGATTCAGGTGGACACGACAGCTGGTTTGCTTGGCTGTGTCTGGTCAGTTGTCCCCTGTCCCCCCCCCCCTCATATGTTCCCCTAACACCTGCGGTATCTCATCTTCTGCCAGGATAAAATCGCAAGGGACTCAGCTCTCATACATCGAAGGAATAGTTACACTCCCTTGTCCAGTCACGACCAGGTCAAGCGTCCCAGGCTCTACAGTGCGGGCAACCAGCCCTGGCTACCGCTCGCCCCCACCCCATCAGCTCTGATGCCAGAGGGACAGCGAAGCCAAGTTAGTGCCAGAGTTACCAGCTCCCCGTATAAACCAGTCACCGTTAAATGTAACCAGTCACCTCCCACACCAGTTGTAACCGTGTGTTTGACATTCCCTCACCTCAGTTATGGATCCTTCCAATGATTTAGTGTCTGTGGACCTCATCTCTCTATCGATCTGTCTCTCTTACAGCATGTTTTACATCTAGGACAGGTTGCTGTTTCCTTCTTTAATTGTTGTGGCTGTGTTTGTCTTGCATGACCTCTGCTTCACCGGGCTGTCTCTAGCTTGGATATACAGAACAGCATGTCTACTCCTTGCTAAGGAGCTCTTTATGAGTTAGCCATGAAGAAATGACAGACATCGGATCTGTTTTAATTTAATGTGCACACATAATACATCATAACTGATATTTAATAAGGCTAAAACAAGAAAACTCCGCAAATTTGTCTCAGCATCATATAATTAATTTATTCTCCTTGAAAATGTTCTGAAAATTATTATTAACTATTTGTGACAGGGGAAAAATGTTGAAATTTAGTAATACAGATCTGTATTTGTACATGTTGTGTATTTGTTAGCCTTGCTCTGTGGGTACAGTGCTTCAGCCCTTCTCCACATCTCTATCTATCTTTCTCTTTCTCCACTTTCTTCAACTGTCTTACAGCCCCGCATAGGAAGCAGTTGTCTGTGAGTATTTCAGAGACTTGGTACATGTAGCCAACCCTTCATTTTCTTTCCCATGATCCAGTTCATGTCATCATAACACCTATCAATAAATGTTATCACAGTGGTGTATTTTTTTATTGTTTTTCAGCCTTTGGGTTTCTCTAACTTTCCATCACCTTTGCACAGTGTAGGCTTTGTTTCATCTCAGCGACCTTATCAAGAACACTATCACTGATTGGTTGTTTCAAGCTGCGGCTGCAACAGCGGCTTCAGTTAAACTCTTCGGTAACAGTATTTGCATAAATGGAAGTACACAAGATATTGATTTGGAGACAGAATGTGATTGATAATGAATCACTTCCTTGTTAAAGTGCTAAAGTGAAGCCTCCAGTATTATTGCTATTTTACCACATTAACAGACTGTAATGACCTCATTTTTCAAATAGGAATCTAATAAACCTGAATTACCTGGGAAGGGTGGATATGCTACCATAAGCCATTAATTTGTAAATGTCAGTGACATTTTCTCTTTCTTGAAGGAGTCCCTGTGTGAAGGAAACGACTTTGACAGCCCCGAAGAAACTAGTGGCTGTGTCCGCTTCTGAGTGAAGATGAGCCTGTCCTATGTGGTACAGTGTGGGAGTTTCTGGATTCAGCCATGAATCAAAAAATGGACAGAATGTTTTACCTTTTGGGAAATTATGAGTCAATAGTTTGTTTTGTTTTTTTAAACTGGGCCACCGGAGCACGAAGCCATTATTTTTCAGTCTATTGCAACATCTGTGTTTGTCGTTACTCTGCATGCTGAGACTTTGAATTGCAGTTCATTTTATAAACACCTCTGCATGTGCACCAAAAATACAGAACTGGCAACTAATCCTCGTTGACAATAATGCAATGCCTTACTGAACTTTAAATGTGCTGACAGAATTATTATCTCAGTATGCCACAGAATGTAGAGAGCAGGTCATGTATTATTATTATTATTATTATTATTATTATTAAGAAAATAAGTATTGCAAATACAACATGTTACAAAGTAGGTGCAAGATGTAAAAATATTTTTATATTACAGATCCACCTACAGTATGTCGTGCACGAACAATTTGTTGTACTTCTTATCAAATGTATTATTAAGCCATCATGTTTTATGACAGAATGGTCCTGGAGGAAATGGAAAATGCTATAACGTGTTTCTTCCTTCTGTTTTGGACGTATCGTATATTTTCTCTATTGTTATCAATTGCAGCACATTGCTATGCATACTGTGCACCAGCAGTAGATAAATAAACTTATTTCACAAGCTTCCTTTTGCAAAACTAATGTATTCAGTTGTTGTTATCTGTCAGGACGAGGACAAAATTGTAAATGTTCATCTGTTAATCCAGTGTTGTTCTTGCCTGTGTTTTCTAGGAACAGATTTTGTCCAACAAAAACATAACATCGTTTATCGTGTAAAATAATGTTAATGATTTAAGTAAGTGCTTATGCTGTGACATTTCCTCTGGGTTGCAGCCAAGGTGGCGAGGCTCTTTGTTAATGTCAGGGTGAGAAGAAGTTTGATGAGATGGCTAGCTGCACAAAGCCAAGTAAATCAAAGAAGCTGCACACACACATTTTCTACTGTTTGGCAGACCACAAGGCTGATAACGCCAGGAAATTCAATATATTCCTCTGTTTTACTGGTCACATATTATGTGTCAGCAACTCCCGATTTTATTTCAGATTAATATTAGACCCACCCACAGAGTTTGATGGGTGAAGTTGACAAATAAAATAAATTCATGATGTGCAGCAACACAGACCATGAAATAATTAAGTAATGAAATAATTATAAAACATTTTTAATGAAATGAATATATTTGGTTACTTATATTTAATAAATAATTTGTGAATTCATTTCAGTATTTAATTCGATTCAATGGCACATTTAAATATGTATTTAATGTATTATTATATTCATTGTAATGTGGCACTCTCCACGCTCCATAGGTCTTTGTTTATTACAAAATTGTCAACATTATCAAAGAATTAAATGTCTTCCTTGATAAACATTAGGCCTCAGTTGCTAAAAGAGATCAAATGAAAGGTATTACAAGTAGGGCATCTTTCCACATTGTGATTGAAAACCTTAACACAAGATTAGTCAGCAATAAGCAAAAACAACAAAAAAAAAACAATAATTGAACTAAAAAAGATATTGCCGAAAATAAGCTCACTGTTGACAGTTTTACTTTTCATAGTAAGTTTCATATTAAGATCGCAACATTAAGAATTTACATAAATATGTGATATATTGATTAAATTCGATTTCCAATCGTTTTGTCTTGTGATGAGTAACAAACATTTATTAGGGCAAATAGTATGAGCTGTTAGCAGGTCCACTAAAGAGTGCCTTCTTTTTTAAACTTCTCACAGAGTTTGATTTAATTTAAATAACTATAATTATTCCTTAAAAAATCACGAAAAACAGAGCGTAGAGATAAAGGCAAAATTTGCTGGAGCCTCGTGAATAATAGCGTGCAAAATATCTTCCCAATTAAATGCACTATAACCTAAACTGAGACGGTGAAATGTTCAAAACATTATCTGGCACAAACCGTGCGCGCATATTATCGACATTAATGTAGGTCGAACACAGGGTTTTATCTTTTAGGCTATTTACGCTACGAGACAGCTAGCGTAATGACATCATGCAGACGTAAAGAGACGTTCCACACATCAGCGTCGCGCTTGGTGTTTATTGTTTGAGGCAGGGCTGCAGTCAACGGCAGGTAAGACAACAAAATAACTTGGCTTGTTGTTATGTTACATAAAACGCATTAACATATATATATTTGTCATTAGTCAAGCAACTAATGTACCAACTTTCAACCTGATGCGAAATGTTAAATCTGTGCAGTTAGCGCCAAGTTAGCATGCTATCGCTAGCAGAGGATAACGTTCTATGATAAAAGTGCCGTTGCCTGGCTAAGGTTAACGTTCATCTGAGTCTGAGATCGGCCAGGAATGTTTCTTCAACACATTTCAGCAAAGATTTCACGAACACATGGACTGTTTGTCGTGTTGAAAGGCGAATAACTACACGCAGTGCTGCATTTGTGCTGCTGTTTCTTGGTCGTAGCTAAAGCCAATGTGTGTGTGTGTGTGTTCGACTTGCTGTTGAGTGAACTCGTCAACTCCCAGAACAAAGAGGATAAAACAAAGCAGTGTCGTTGTCAGGTGTTTTACTCTTCCACTGCTGTCCATCAGCACTTTAATTGTTGTGTCAGATCTGATTAGAAAGCAGTGTTATACCGTAACTGCCGGCGCAGTGTAGGGTATTCAACATCCTGGTGTTTGTTGTGCAACACCAGCTAACAAGTAGCCAGTGCTAGCTAACGTTAATAATAGCTTATCTCCATGGCTGCGTGATGAAGAAGTTCTGAATGAAGTCAACTGGACATCACCCGCTCAACCAAACAGCATTATGGTGTACAAGAAAGAGTAAAACCTTTTTTAATTGATTCAGGGCTATTAAACCCCTCAACAATGTAGTCTGGGGCTACAGATTTTTATAGTGGTTTTTCATGTGCTTGTGGAAAGTCATGTTTGACATTTTTGAATGAATGAATTAAGGTACTATTTTAGGCAAAGATAAAACTTTTCTGACTTTTCTCGTTACTGATCCATTACACATTTTTAAATACTCACTATAACGTTTAGCTCTTGATTTTGACTTGCAGAGAAATACAGAGGTGACAGAACTGTGCATGCGTTTTCAAGCATATATCAGTTTTTTTGTGATATATTTTTACGCTGTGCCATGTTGTATCGCTTGTGATGATTCCTCTTCATTATAAGAATTTTGTCATATTGTCAGTATCACATTATTGATAATATACGCTCAGGACAACATGTTTGCATATGTGCTGACTTGGTGCCGTAAAAAAACAGTATAATATCAATATATAGTTTTAAGTCCACATTGCCTACCCTTAATACATCTCCTTTGTACTTCAGTCTGAAATGTTTTTCTTTCTGAGTGATCAATGATCCATGTTCACAGCTTGGTTTGGCATTCCACCATGTTTACTGTGTCTGTAGACTCATGTGACATGCCCATGTTATGGTGCTCATGGACATCATACAGCAATATGACAAATTATTATTAGTGTATTTCCATGTAAATCATAGCAGCTTTAAAACAGCACAAGTTCTATTCAAAAATATACAAAAACAAAATCCTTTATTTTTATTTTTTTGACATGTCTTTATTATTTTTTTATGTTCTGAACAGTAAATAGCTTCATCTAGTCTAGAAATAACAGTCTCCTCAGAAGATAACCACATTCCCAAAATATGTCAGACTATTTATTTGACTTTTATAAACCAAAAATAACAATTAGAAATGTGCTTTAATATTCTTTATAGACTGTGATATCCAGTTAAGTGTCCTCTTCATCTGTGTTAAATTCACATTTGTTGTTGCATGTCTTTGTGGGCAGGATGTTGCGGCTTCGCTGTAAAACCAAAAATGGGAGCCACATTATGCAAGGTTTGACTCATCAGTCCTGTGTCCAAGAGCTGAAGAGTAAGGTGGAGGAGCTGACTGGAATTCCCTGTGATGTGCAAAAAATTATGGTTGGTTACCCACCCTCCAGCCTTGATCTTCGAAATGGAGATGCTCACCTCAAGGATTACCCTATCAAATCAGGCAAGTTGTTCAGATTCACCCCATTTTTATTTTGACAGCTGTGGACAGTATTTTCTGGATTATCCACAGCACATGTGACACAGTTTCTATAAAGAAATGTTGCTTTGGAGTTTTTAAAACTTATTTTCTTCAAATGATTTTACATTCATTGTATTTAGGTGGCAACAGAAATATCAGATGACTGATTAACACAACTATTTGATTTGAATATTTTTTCTCTTATTGTCTTTGTAAAACAATGATGATTGATAGTGTTGTCACTGGTGTGTCCCTCTCTACAGGAGACACGCTCATTGTTGAAGAAGAAAAGAACAAGCCAAAGCCTCAGGATCATCCTGCTGTAACTAAAGCGCCACGTCTGGAAGTCTCACCCATGCTAGCACGTCGAGTAGTCCCCGCCGACAACTCCTGCCTCTTCACTAGTGTGTATTATGTGGTGGAAGGTGGTATATATGACCCTGCTTGTGTCCCGGAGATGCGAGGCCTCATCGCCCAGATTGTGTCAAGTGACCCTGCAGCATACTGTGAAGCGGTGCTGGGAAAGACCAACGAGGAGTACTGCTCCTGGATAAAACGTGACGACACCTGGGGGGGAGCCATTGAGGTCTCAATCCTGTCCAAGTTTTACCAATGTGAGATTTGTGTGGTGGACACTCAGACAGTCCGAGTGGATCGCTTTGGGGAGGATGCTGGCTACCACAAACGCGTGCTGCTCATCTATGATGGCATCCACTACGACCCACTGCAGAAAGAGACTCCCGGTTCTGACACCCCGCCCCAGACTATCTTCTCTACCACAGATGACATAATCCTGGCACAGGCCTTGGAGCTGGCAGACGAGGCTCGCCGCAAGCGGCAGTTCACAGACGTTAACCGTTTTGCATTGCGCTGCATGGTGTGCCAAACGGGTCTGGTGGGACAAAAGGAAGCTCGTGAGCATGCCAAGGAGACAGGCCACACTAATTTTGGTGAAGTGTGAACTTTTTCTTCCTTTTCTCCCCCCCCTCTGCCCCATGTCTGACAACTCTGTCTGCTTGTGTGATCCTCTACCTCACATTGTCCAGCGACATCAATGGAATATCTGCAGACACTCTGTTTAGCCTCTAACCTGTTCAGTATTACTTTTTAACTGCTGTCAGTTCTCAAAGTTAGAAACACTACTGCAGTGATCCGATGTCATTAAACCATCATGTTGGTCTGTTACGGATGGTTTCAGGTCTGTTTAACTGGGTCAAGTAAAATATGCAAATAATTCTTAGAGCATGTTTTAATCTGTTTAGGTTCCTTGATGGTTGGGTTGTATTGAGACAAACCAAATAATGAGTGATGTGTTGTCAATTAGAAAATATGAGTTCTGTGATAAAACCCTACTATCTGGATCTACATAGAGTTTAAAACGACCACTAAGAATTATTCGCACAATGCTGTAATTCTCTTCACTGTTGTCTTAAGCACAGCACACAAAGTTTGACTGTTATTTGTCATGTTGATTATGTAGCATGGTTTTTTTGTTTTTTTTTTTTATTTCACTTGTGGACAGATGTTTGCCAGAATCACTTCCACTATATAAAACTGGCAATTTGGTTAATTTTAATAGTCTGAATCGTTCAACACAGTTGGACTGTGCTGGATTCAGTTAAATACACACAAGGTATTTTGTGACATTCTTGAATTTACTGATCAGTGGCTAGTGACAATGAATGCTGAGATTGAGGTTAAGTGTTTAGAAATACAATATCGTATCATAAGTGGTGATCCAAATATCCATTTTTTATTTTTTGATGTTGCAACATTGTTAGTTTGAGCTTATTTTAAATTTGATTTAAAAATAAAGTAATGGTGCTGCAAAATACTTTTACAACATCTGTATAGCTTTGTTTTTTTCATTGATATGACAGATGTGATTTTTCTGGAGTGTAATTTTTAGTTGTGTTTACTCATGTCATGCTGTAGGAAGTAATCCTGTTAAATACACTTGTATTGCTGCATATTCTGAACAAACACACTGTGTTTGAACATTGTATTTTAGAACACAAATGGTATCGAGGTGGTACTGTGATGACACTGTATGAGATCCTCATTGCATCACTTAATGCATTTACTGTTCTGGCACAGTCTTTGCATTATGTGCTTTGCTAATCAGGATTAACCATTTACCTCTCATTTTTTCATGCTAACAGCAGCTCTAGTCAGGGTGTGAAGGCACATTTTGGTTTAATTTGTGGTACTTGTCCAGAAACTGCTACTTTATTCCACTGTATATTTTTGCACAACTGGAGTACGTTCTCACATTTTCAGCTGAAGTCAGGCATTTTGCCTTTTCTTTCGATGCTCATTGACTGTAACGATCAAGCATGGGAGGCGGCCATTTACATATTTGTGGCATTAGTGTTTTTCCGTTGAAGCCCATTATATTATGCAGAGCAAGTGCTTCTTTTCCACATATCCAGGATGGCAAAATTGGTACTGATTAGTTGCCAAAAAAATTAACATTTGACAAGTGGGGCCCTTCTTTTTTTTTATTGATTCATGTTGGAAATAAAGACAAAGCAAAAGTGTCAGATTATTTGTGTGAATGTGAATTGCTGCTTTTCCCTCCTACTTTTTGTTACATTAACTAGTTCATTTTAACAGTGATTATGCATAAAAATGAAACTATGAAAAGGATTTAATGTATTTTGTATTAACCAAGATCTCATGACTCTATAAGGACAAAAACAATGAATGTTGCACACAGAGCACTACAGAATAACTGGATTTACTTGATTTTTTTTCAGTGTTGTGTCACAATTAAAAGTTATATAGTCAGTGATGCTGTGTATGAGTTGTTCTGTGTCAACCATTTAATTGGTTCTATTTAATCATTTACTTTCTAATAATTACCGTAGGACTGATGGTGCCCATATCACCCGTCTCACTAACTCTTATACAATCTGTGGCCACTGGTAGTAAACCTTAGTTGGCAACAGAGATCCTGTTCCATTGGAGTGGGATTTCACTACCCGCATGTTATTTTAAGGAACATCTTCCCTTTCTTAATAGGATCTGAGATTTGTTCACTGACTGTTTGGTCAACATGTACAACTGCTACTAGTGAGACCACGAGAAAGATAAATTTCAGCATGCAGTTAACTTTTAGGCATAAACAGTTTTACAAAAACATTTAGTAGATAACTGGTTAAATCATCTACAGTCAGGGAAAAGATTATTTGAACCCCTGCTGATTTTGTAAGTTTTCCCACTAACAAAGAAATGATCAGTCTATAATTTCAATGTTAGGTTCATTTGAACAGTGAGAGACAGAACAATAATAAAGAAAAATTAAATAAAAAATGCATTTCAAAAACATTATAAATTAATTAGCATTTTCATGAATGAAATAAACTTACAAAATCAGCAGGGGTTCAAATAATCCTTTCCCTGACTGTATTTTGAGTCTGATTAAACAACAATTAATAGTAGTTCCAGGTTATGAACAATGGAGCACTTTTTTCATGTTTTACAGGCAAAATAATAAATCATATAACTGAGATAATAATAGCTCAGCAGATAGAAAGGATTGTTGTAAGGGTTAATACTTTTTTTGCCTTCTCTCTGGAGCTGTATCACATTTACATGTGCAAATCAACAAGTAATCAGTAAGAATTAATCATAAACAAGTAAACACAGGGTTTCTGCAGAAATCTAAAATGTTCAGGCCTCAGTTAATTCAACATTCAAGGGGAGAACTATTTCAAAAACGTATTTCTTATAATTTAATTAGAAAACCAACTACACTCCGCCTTCAGGTATCTATTAGTCATTGTGAAATTATAATTAATAAGAATGCCCCAAAACTTACCAGTGAAGCAGAAATAATTGGTGAGGTTGTTAAAAAGGTTGAGCCTCTCTGAAAAACCTGTAGAAGAGAACACCCCTGCACTGCTGCTTGGCTCTCACACTGTCACAGCAGCCCTCCACATTAAGAGACACCTTCCGGCGCGTATTTAAACACAATATCACAAAATAGAAATTTAACAAAATATTCTAAAGGTAAAAACAAAACATGAAAAAAATACGAATTGTGATTTCACATTCGTGCTGCAATAATTGTTGTGTTGTCTCTAAGATTACTTTACGACAGCTGTTACCATAGTAACG
>JAUBNQ010000023.1:21095137-21123245 GCA_032353495.1 Ctenopoma kingsleyae
TAAACACAGAAAACAGAAATTAGACTGATGTCTGAACAATTTCCTTCATGCTGAGCTTAGTTTACAGGAAATGTGCAACTTGATTTCTTCTTAGTTATGGGAAGATTGATACTCCTGAAGGTGAATCCTGAAATTTATTCATCTTGTAAAGTAGCAAACAATGCAATGTAAACAAGGGAAGTAAACTGTAAACAAAAGATACTGACGTTGAGGCACAAAACGCCCACAGAACCAGCAAACTGGAGTGAAGCATGTACAATATAACTATGACGCAGTTTATTCCTGAACAAACACTACATTTTATTTTTGTGTATGGCCAGAATAAGCATGATTGAATGACTCAGGTGTAGCTGTGTTTGTACCTAAAGAGCTCTCTCATAGAGAAGCCCCCATCCCTCAGCACAGGGCTGAGCAGCTCAGCCGAGTACAGCCAGATATGGGGAATGTCGATGGCCATGTCGTCCGCTTGCTCCAGTGTGTCTGCAAACCTGAGAAAAAACACATAGTGGAGTGAACTAAAATTACTGCTTTTTCAGATTTTTCTTTAAAAAAAAAAAAACATCCAGTTACAAATTCAGGATTTGAACTTTCAGATTTATATCCATGTCTGGTTCAAATCTTTCAATCAAGTCTGTGGAAAAGGCAGAATAGTAACAACAGTGTGTGAAGTGACTCTGATGTGACAAAAAATGAGACTGGCTTCTTCTCAATAGAAACTACTGTTATTCTAGGTGAACTCACCCTTTGTAGAACTGGGGTTTGGGCAGGATTCCCTGCTGCACCAGCTGGAAGAAGAGCTGGCCCATGTGGTCCCGTGTTATCTGACTGCGCTCGAGGGTTGACTCCACCCCGACGCGCACAAATATGTGGAGCTGAGAGCCCAAGTCGAGCTCGTCCACACACTGGACAGCCTCCTGCAGAAAACAAAGGAACATTATCAAGACTGTGTGGCCTGGAAACCAGAGAGGTGTTACATTAAACACCACATGTGTTTGTATTAGTGATTGCTATTAATTATTATGACAGTACAGTACACTGCAGTACACTGCACACAAAACTGATGCTTTCTTTGCTGGCATCTGTGTTCTCTGCTATGTGGAGCTGGAGAGCTGTAGCTGTGTGTGATGGGGTGCAGTACAGTCTCCAGGTCCGCACGTGATACCAAAGTTACACAGTGCAGAAACAGACGATCACCAAATGACTTTGAAAAATGACATTGAGCTATTTTGTAGACCTGAGTAAATTAGGTATTTAAATCACAAATTGTATACAAACACACTGATATGTAATCACTGAATTACCATCCACATGCTGCTGATTTGCATGAAATTTGCACATGAAAATCAACAACAAAATTTCAGTACCTTGTAATCATTTATGTGCAGGAACTCGTTGATGATGGACTTCGACTTCCTCTCGATCTCCTCTTCAGACAGGGCAGGTCTGTCTGGGATCTGGACTACAGGCTCAGGTTTCACTGTCAGCGTACAGAAAAAAACAGTTACAACAGCGTCTGTGCTAAGAGCTACATTCAGACGTCTGCATCATCACATGACTTAAAGACACTTAAAAATAATTATGTTTTGACTTTGTCCAATATGGACTGATTACTGTGCATGCTTTTCCATCCTTAATGGTTTTAGGATGATATCAAATTGCAGCTCTGTAGAGAAAAATTCTTGGCTAATTCTTGTTTTAAGGTGCAACTTTTGATTAAATGTATGTTTATTTTTATATGGACACGTAAGAAACTTTCACTGAAAAGACTAATATCATCTATCATATTATAGCCATATAATAATAACTTAATAACTAATATAACTTTATTTAAAAACAATTCATTCATTTTCATATATGAGACTGTTAAACATGTCTTAATATCAGTATGACACAATACAATAATTTTCTAAATTTCAGAAAACTCTGTGCGACTATAAAACAGACATAACTTGCTGTTGTAGTTTTTCATGACTTTTGATACCCAACTAAAACTTGGCTTAAAAGACAAACAAACAAACATAAATATCAAAACAGCACCAATAAGGAGTGTTTCATGTTTTAAGTATTGTTTTCCCGTGTGTCTGGTGTTGTCCAGCACAGTGTTTGCTCCTCACCAGGTTCCCTGACTCTGCTGCGCTCAGGCTCTGTTTTGTCCTCTGTGACACTCGGTCTCCGGGGCTCGGCTCCCTCTCGCTCTCGGTCTCTTCGGGGCTCATCAGGTGTTTGACTCTCCAGCAGCTCCTTTGAACTGCCTCCTCTGATGAACGGCCCGGGCCTCGATGACGGAGGGGCAGAGATCAGAGGCTTCTCACTGCGCTCTCTGCCTGTACTGCTACGACTGATCGGAGGGAGAAAAAGCAAACTAAATGTATTGGAAGCGCATTAATAAGGACAAATAAGCACATACGACTCTAGTGTTGTCTTTTACCTTCCCAGAGTTCTCCTGGAGTCAAAGTCCTGGTTCTGTGGCTGTGTGGTGGAGGGTTGAGGTGAAGGTGTGGACTGAAGTGCAGAGTAACGGTTGAGGCCAGCTGTCCGGGATAGTTCTGTTGAAGAGACAATAATGACAAACAAATGACAGGAAATCATCATGAATTATTAACATTAAAGTGAAATAATTTAAAAGAGTCAATAAACTCACTGTATAATATATGTTGCAACTGTTTTATTCAACAAGGTGAAGAAAAAACAAAAATAAAGTGTCCGTATGTTTCACCACAAGTGCTTGTTGGATGATTGAACAAACCAACTCTGACATCTTTACAATGTCTGGACTGGAAGGTCTTCTTTAGGCATTTTCGAGAAGGCCAGAAAACTTTAAACTTATGTTTTAAATGTTTAACACAGCAAGATCATGAATATGTTCACCATTATGCTCGTTTGAACTGGTAGGTCCTTCCTTCCACCTGTGAACGTGGCCGTTTGGAACAACTGTGCAACATTTAGATTAGCTGCAGCCACAAGACGACCATCAGACGTGAGTTTGAAGCACAAAGATCTTACTAAGCAAGTCAAATTCAGCTCTTATACCTCCTAATCAAGCTGAAGCCACCATAATTGTTTTAAACAGTGCTGTATCTCCAGCTCTCCTTCATGGACTGATGTTTCTACTCGCTCTGTCATCTTACCCGAGTCACTGGCCTTGGCGCCTCCGCTGCTGCCTTTCACCCAAGTGACCTGAGCCCGTGGGCCCAACTGGATCTTCTCATCCATCTGAGGCTGCGGAAAGAAAATCACGGAAGAACAAACTTCAGTATTCCCGCTTTAAAAAACAAGGAGTACATAATGTTCTTTCCTTTTTACCAGCGAATATACTGTATGCACACAGTTCTAACATTAGATGTTCCAAAAATTAGCGTTCTCTTCTCTGTTCAATACTCAAACATTGTGCAACCAGCAGGGGGCGCTTTAAAAAAAGAAAATAACGGCATTCTTTTACACTGCAGTACACAGAGACTATGAACTACTGAACATGTAAACCACAATAATGTGCATCTGATGAAGACAAGGGACAGTTTGTGTAAACAGCCCAATTACGATGATGAGAGAATGATTTCTGGTGCTGTGTACAGGTTCAGTTAACGAAATTTATCTAAACCACAAAGCTGACAGTGAATGTTCGTAGCAGTCTGTACAGACACAGAAAATATAAAATACTGCAACATAATCTTTCACACCACCTACACTACTATTTTAATTCTTTTTACATTTTGTGGCCTACGGTGCACACTTAGCCTGGAATGCTGTAGGTCTGCATAATTAAAGCAGTTAAAGAAGACAGCGGTGCATTACAAACTATAACATTCCTGTCACTTTTCAGTATAACGTTCTGTCACATTTGTCACTGGATGTCAGCATAAGTCTTTTGAGGTAGAAAGACCTGAATGGGTCCCAAACTCAACATTAACAAAATATGTTCCACTATGTGACTCCACATATTCCCGTTATGAGTCCCAGGAACGTCAGTAACTACCTGATTATTTATTCCTGTGCATATACAGTTTGCATGCAGTTATGCGAAAAAACAAACCGGGCTTCAAAATAAGCGGCAACCAGCTGTTTCAGTTGACACAACAGCATCTACACTCTGAAGTATATCGAGATAATGGTGCAGCGGCAGCAGTGGGTTTAATGAAATCCAGGCTTTCAGTGTCAGTCACAGACTTCAGAAAGCAGATTCACATATAAACAACAACCACCTGGTCTTCAGCGCCTTTCCAGCTGGTGGCACCCTAAGCAGCCACCTATCTCACCTACTGTACTGCTACCATACATCCAGCATGTCTCACCTTGGAGATTTTTGGGATCTTATTTGGGTCAATGGTCCTGCTGTTCTTAGTCATGGGCACAGTGTTCCAGGTCTCCTCTCTCTGCACACGCTGATCTCTCTGATCTCTCTGGTCTCTCTGGTCTCTTGGATCTGTGCAGCCACAGAGACACACCCACATACAAAAGAGGGAAAACACAGTTTAGAAGATAGTGACACAGAGTCACAGAGTGATGTTTCTGACAGTTTCTGTGGTCCCTATACACAAGGAAATACTACAACTCAGCTAACAGATGAATTAATAAAGGAGAGGGGGCTTGCTGTGTGCTGTGGGGCACAATAGCATCTCTGCAGACAGGAAGTCTGCTTGTATGACTGCAGGCTTCCTGAGTCACCGTAGGTGACTGTTGACTCTAAAGCCTTAAAGAGGATTTAGACTGCGGCTCTGACCTGTTCGTCTCTTGCTGTCTTTGATTAGCAGCTGCTGGTGCACTTTTCTCTGCTCTTCCTGCTCTTCGATCTTCGCGTCCTTGTGGATCTGCTCGATGGTTTTCGGGCCCTGGTCTGCTCTCCTGGACACCCAGTTGTGCTAAAAAAAAAAAAGCACACAATGAATGCAAAACTGAATCTAACAGCAGTGTCAGATTCAAGTTATGGTTTTAAACTGATGTCTCTGTCCTTTTTTCTGTAGATTCACACACTTTATTTATGACACAGTACCAGACACATCCTTTCATTTATAAGAAACTGTCAATCACAGAGGAATATCTTAACGTCAAGAGATGCACTGATGAATTAAATGATCCCTGACAGAGAGATCTGTGGCCGGGTTTGTCAGTGTTACATTCAAAACAGCCCTTCATCTGTCATTAATATTTTCTCTCTTCAATGCTGAACATGCCAGTTGTTTTTATACAAAGTGGATCCTGGGACTGCGTAAGGAGCCTCGTTCATGTTAATTTCAAATTTAACAGCAGCAAAGCACAGCAGGGTTTGAATGTGTTTGCTACGTTTTGCAAGAGAAACTGACATTGATACAAATAGCTTGTGTTAAGTAAGACTCGGGAGGGAATGAAAGATTAATCAGTGTCTCTCTGCTGAAAAAGTCTGACATGTCACTTGTAATGTTAAGTAATTTGTTCCATGTTTGTTTTTATTTATTCTGTCATAATCTAGGCTCTTTTATGTGTTTCTGCCAGTGTTGTGAGCCCAGAACTAACAAACACACAGTTTGTGTTTGTTAGTTAGTTTAACTGGGACAATACATAATAATAATCTTGTTAACATAAGGAGAAACATCAGATGTGATATTTAAAGGCCACGTAGCTAAAAAAAAAAAAAATCTAGATGACATTTAGATGTGAGAATCATCAAAGTTTATTGGTGAAGATACTGTATGTGTATAAATTATGTTTCTTTTGGGGTTTGTTTTTTTTTAATTAAAGGGTTTTTGGGGGAGTTTTTCTAATTACAGACAGTGTTGTCCAGCCAGTTTGCAGTGCTGCTATGATGGAGTTTTGCTGGCTCAGAGGTTCCCAAACAATGACCCCACAAAGACCAGTGCTTCAGTTTATCACATTTGTGTATAGAAATTTAACAGAATTAAAAAGGGAGGTGTAATAAAAATTTGTATTGAGATGACATTTTGGTTACGGTCATGCAACCAATGAGGCTGCAGCTTCATTAAAGGGAATCTGCGTTCATCTGTGTCTTATAATATCCGTTTTACAACTACTGGTAAAACACTGTAAAGTACTGTCTGCATAATAAGTACATCACAAATAACTGTGCTGAGTTGCACCTTAGTCAAATGCACCATAGTCTTTCAAGTATATTTATGGTAGAATGGCAGATTAAAATGTTTTAGATACAGTATTTTTGATAGTGTTTCTCCAACAGTTTTCATTTGCAATAGACCAGAACACCCAGTGTCATGCTCCTGGAGTTCAGAGAGAGATCAAAAAATAAACCTCTGTGGGAAAATACATTGTGAAGCCGACCTAGCCTGAACAATCCGGAGTTTGGACAGATATCACCACCACACACTCACCAGTCTCAGGTCTATAACGTCTTGTAACATAAATCGTATCCGAGATGACGTCTTCCTCTCCTTGACAATTTTTTCCATCTGATTGAAATACTGATCCATCCGGGGCTGCGGAGTGAGAGAGAGAGAAGGTTAATTTGAGACATGAAGGTTATATTCTCTGTGTCTCTATTTGATCTAACACACTGCAGCTTTCAGGTTTCACATTATTTCACTCAGTTCAATCCAATTGTTCAGTTTGTCAGAGTTTTTCTGACCGCCCAAGAGTAAATTGGAACATTTTGGGAGACAGCAGAACAAAAAAAACTTTTAATAGCCCAAAAAGAAGAGACACAATTCATTTAAATGGCCCCACATTAAAATGGCCAAGTTCAGGAAATTACCGCAGTAAACAGAAAGAAATTTGTATGAAAAACAAAATGGGTGATTTATGACCAAATTCTGTTGGGTGTAATGTAAAACTGCACTTTTATGATGGTAAACAGTATAAATATCCTTCAGAAGTAAAATAAACTTTCGCTGCATCAAGTTCACAGCGGTTTCCCTGCTGGCCAGAGAGCTTTTCTTTTTGCAGGTGACTGGTAGATGATGAAGATCAAACCACCACAGTACAGCAGACAGAGACAGAGAGAGAGAGAGAGAGACAGAGAGAGAGAGAGAGCGAGAGAGAGAGAGCGCGAGAGAGAGAGCGCGAGCGAGAGAGCGAGAGAGAGCGAGAGAGAGAGAGAGAGCGAGAGAGAATAGACAGTTATGTCTCTCAAAGCATCTGAGGACTCGCGCTGTGTCCAGCTGGGAGTTACTCGTGTCTACAGGAGAACCAGTCAGACAGAACAAAGCAGAGCGGGGACACTGTGGGAACGTTCACGTTTCCTCATAACCTACATACAGTTTATCCCGTACCTCTGGTGTGACACTGAAGCCCACCACAATGTTTTCTTTCATGAGTCAGAAAACTGTGGCTGTAGATCAGTGCAGAGGAAAAAATGTTACCTGTTAATAGTCAAACATTTGTTTATTGGATAGGTATTCAGTTTTATATTTTGATATTTGGATTCTTTTGTTTTTGTAACTAAATATAAGATACCAGTAATGATTTATTTTAAATGTGGAAATACATCGCCTTTGTCTCAGCTTGGACCCCTGACATCCCTCTCACGGCAGTGAACTTCGTGCCTCTGTGTGTACTGGGAATAGCGACCGCAGTGATTATGAAGGAACATGCTGCACTGCAACACAACAAGACTTTGTGCGCATCACGCCAGCAACAAAAATGATCATTATTTATGTCATGTAGCAACTCTAAGATCATTACTTTGTCTCAGATTAAAGGGCTAGATTTCTTCCAAAGACTTAGACGGGAAGATTGGTACAATTCTCATGTCTGCACAGTAACACTGAAAGTAGAGCTAGCAGCTGATTAGCTTAGCTTACCACAAAGACTGAACACAACAAGAAACAGCTAGCCTGGGCCTGTCTAAATATGATCAAATCTGTCTACCGGCGTCTCTAAAATGTACTAGTTCACAATATATTTCTATGAAGTATAAAAACACATTGTGGCCGCTAACTTAGAAGTTTCCACTTTCAATAAGCCAAGAATAATCTAGAACATGTATAAACTTTTACTACATATTGAACAAATGACATAACCTGTTAACCTGTGTGGTATAGAGACCGTAATAGAGTCTGACCATTCTCAAGTCTGCACAGTAAAAATTAAACTAAAGCTAGCAGCTGTCTGTTTCAGGTTTATCTAGTCAGTGAAAATTAACTAATATCGAGCTCCTCCTTCAACTCACCTTTGCTTTCTCAAAGTCCAGGTCCTTGCCGATGGTGGTGAGCAGTCTGCAGAGACACTCCAAAGACTCCTCGTCGTGGTTCTTCAGCAGCTTCACCACACAGTCGTGCATGATGGCCTCCGTTAACATCTTGAGCTTGAACAGCTCTCCGATGAACTTGATGTTGCCGATGGAACGCCGGCGGGCCTTGTCCTTGGCTTCCTCCAGCTCTTCCTGAAGACGCTCGCGCTCCGTCGCCTGTTGTGACCAGAGAAACAATAATTAAGTTAAACAATAAACTTGTCCTGGAAATTATTAACAAATCCTCTTTGCCAGATTTGAGGCAGATTTAGAAGTTGCAAACTAAGTGGTAAAGCATGAAATCACTGGATTTTTACAGTCCACATACCGATGCAGCAGAGTCCAGCTCTTTCTGCTTCCTCTCGAACACCACATCATCCACCTTGTCTTTCTCAAACTCCTTCTGGCAGCGGTTTAGCAGCAGTTTGCGAAAGTTCACTGTGGTGTTGGGTTTGTCCGTCATGGGCACTTTAAGCTGCACATGAACAGCAGACATAGCAGATATAGGAGAGAAACAAGTATGAAAGCAAGTTAAGTGACAACCTGAATCTTTAATCAGAGGATCTAATTGCAGATATACATATTTACTAAGCTGTGACCTCTTTTGAAGGAATTGCTGAATTTCTTACAGCAATATGTGGATCTTACAGGACAGTAAACCCTTAAAAACACAAAGCCTGCTACTTCTCTACTGTCTAAGCACTTGATCCATCCTAATGCGCACAGCGACCCTCACCGTGGCAAGGCAGCGACACATGTGTCCATAGGCCACAGAGAAGCTCGGCTCGTCGATGGCCTTCTCAAACACCAGGTCAATGACACCTTTGAGCCTCTCCTCTGTGTCGATGGTCAGGTCCGTCACCTGCTTCATCAGCTGGTTGAACTTCTGAGGCGTCAGCTTGTTCAGGATGCTGCGAACTTTCCTGAAGAGCTCCTGAGGGGGGTTGGCCAGAGATGGAGTCAATTAAAACAATCAGTCACTCAACTCTGAGACTGTTCTAAATGTTCTGTTTCAGTCAAGTTATTATTGTTTATCTTGTCATAAAAATCTTTGATGTTGAACAGCAATCATGTAAAGTCATTTCCTGTGGTAGTTTAAATCGTTCACCAAGTAATAACTTGATTTTCTTTGCCAGTATTTACAGAATAACTGTAAATTCCTGTAATTTAAATCTTTAACCAAGTGGATTACAGTTTGGTGCGGGTAGCTAATGTTTTCATATAATATCTACACACTCTCTTATGTATCTACCTGTGTTTTTTGGATGTCAGGGTCGTCCACAAGGCTCTCCCTCTTCAGTCCAGGTTTCCAGGCATTCTCTGATTTTTTCAGCTGAACGTCATCGTTCACCGACACGTTCATGATGATCTTCCTGGGTGGAGGCCGCCGTGTCCCAATGTTCATAAGCTGTGAAATCAAAAGACAGAAGACATCATGTTTATTATTATGTACATAATATTATTGATCACCACAAGTTGCACAAGTACACATTTCTTTCTTTATATCAGTCACAGTAACAAACTATCACAGTCTGATTTTGTGTTTGTTCAGTGAATGGTCGACTCTGTGGACTCCACTGATTCACACGTGTTGGACCTAGTCAGAGACACAATCACATGGTTGTGATTGAAATATTATCTGAAGACATCCTCTGCTAACCTTTGACTGTTAGCAGAGGGTGTCTTGATTACACTTCTTACTTTTATGGTGAAATACATTTGGATATAATTATATTCTAACAAATTAATGTCAATTAAAATGTCAAAATTTGATTAAAGTGAGACTGAAGAAGCGTTCTTATTCCACAATGTGTAAAAACACACACTTAGCAAACAAGATGATAAAAATAAGATTACAAAAAAAAAATAAATCAAAAAATAGAACTGTATAACAGGAAAAGTAAATTAAAATGTTGTAAAAGTTTAAAAGCTTAGTTCATACCAATTAATACCCAGGTAAAAAGAGGAGTAGTTTGTGTATGATTTTATGAATGACTGTGGCAGGTTGGGGGAGTGTGTGACTCACTGCGGCACCTCGTCCTCCGGTCATCTGCCTGCCAAAATCTGCAAAGGCAGGTGTGAAATCAGGTCCCCTGGAAATCACCCTGGAGTCCACCACTCGCGATGGCAACTTGTTTTGGTTCATCTGTACAACACATAACATGTATCATCACACACACACACACGCGCGCGTTAGAGATGAGATGAACAGCAGGGGGAGCAGTGACACGCTAATAACACTGGCAACAGGGCAAAAGGAGTCAGCCTGGTGAGAGTGAGTGTGACTGTGTGTGTGTGACTGTGTGTGTGTGTGTGTGTGTGTGTGTGTGTGTGTGTGTGTGTGTGTGTGTGTGTGTGTGTGTGTGTGTGTGTGCGTGTGTGTGTAAATTTCCAACCCAGTGGTCCCTTAAAGGTGACCCACTGTAAATGACAGTTATACCACATTACCAGCTTTTGGTTTATGTAGTTTTAGTGTACTAGTAATAAATTATGCTTGTCGGGTTTAGCGGGCTGTTCAGCGAGAGAAGTCAGAACCAGATGTGGACGGAGAGGAAGGAGGAGAACGAGATAGTTGTGGGGGAGGAGAGAAGAACAAATCCAGCTCTTTGTCTTTCAGCTGTCCTTGACTTCCTCTCCGCTCTTTTCCAGTGAGACTTCAACGTCTCCCACAGAGAATACAAGACCACAGGTTTGCACCAATCAGCCGTTCGCCGGTCTGGTTGTTCTTTTTGGAGGGTGGGGGGAGGGGCAGGTACTTATAAAACTGCCAAGTGTGACATAATAGCAATGTGATTTTAATCAAAACAGCATTTCAGCAGGGCACATGCTCCACCCAAACATATGTGTGGATCAGAAGAATGAACCAAACTCCCTGTGGCGTATCTTTGATCCACTGCACACAGTCTACAGCCTGTTGCTACAAGCCCATAATGAAGAACTACGTTTCATAAATGAAATAAAATGCAACTAACAATTATTCTCATTACTGATTAATCGTATCTATCATTTAATAGTTTAATCACTTAAAAACCTTAGAAACATATGAATAATTCCCATCACAATTTCCCAAAGCCTGAGGTAAGTTTTTAAAATGGTCCATTTTGTCCAACTAACAGTATAAAACTCAATAAAACATAAGAAAACAGCTAATTTGAGAACCTGGAATCACTGCAGCTTTGGCATGTTTCTTTGATAATCGACTTTTTCTGTTGCAAATCACTGATTATTCTACTAATCTCTAGGAATAAAACTTACAGCAACTTTGATAATCAATAAACTAGTCATATTTAATGCTGAAATGTCAAAGACAGTGTCCTTCAAGTGATTCCAACACTCACACGTCTTAATATTAGAAATATTAAATATTATATTAATATTAGATCATTGACAATGAAAATAAACATTAGTTGCAACTTAGAGATGTCCTGAACTGACCCTGAGGATAAGTATCAGCAAAGATTTGGACATATTTTAAAGATCACACTCTGATAATTTCTTTGCTGAACTCTTAACACCTTTTGTCTCAGCCTGCAGAGCTGCTCTCCTTCACAGCTGAGCTATAAGAGCAGCATCCTGCTGCACAGGGGACTGAAAAGTAGACTGTGACAGTACCTACTTTCCGTCATAAAGAGCCACATTTTCAGAACTACCTCCTGTAGCAGTTGATTATCTGAAATATTTATATTGCTTGATTTTCTTGTATTTGGCTTTTAGTGGTTTAATGACAAAACAATCCTTTAGTCTAAAGTCTGTGAATTTACAAGACTCCGGGAGTGGATGTATCTCACCTTGTCCAGCACCACATCACTGATTGGTGGGAGGCCCTCAGGCTTCTGTATGCAGGCAGGCATGAACTGGAAGTTCAACAGGAAGTCTCTGCCATACTGACGCTTCCCACTTGGCTCGGCCAGGTCTGGACCACCAAGCAGGGTTTAAGAGGGAAAGAAAGACGTACAGAGAGTAAAGAGTAACTCTTTTTACACAATGACAGATCCAAAAGGTGGAAATAGTCAACGCTCACAATTCAGATTTCCAACAAAGAAATCACTGTGGTTTTGCTTTCTCACCTTCAACGTCCTGTGGAGCTCCTGTTGAGTTTTCTTTGTCTCCGGGAGCAGCACCGCTGTCACTGCTCTCCGTCTCTGAGGTGTGTCCTGCCCCGTTCCTCATGGGCTCCAACTCTGCCTCGCCGTTCTCCTCCGGGGTCGTGGGTTTTCTGTCAGCCTCTGGGCTGCTGGCAGGAGCTGGAGCGATGGCGGAGGTGAAGACTGGTGGTAGGGGAACGGGACTGCTTCTCAGAGGGGCTGAATGCAGGGCCTGGTCTCCAGCGGGCTGATCTACTGGCCTTGGCTCACCCTGTGCGGAGGGAATATTCAGTTTTCAGATAAAACCAAATATTTGTTGATAAGCATTATGCCCCGCTCTACTATAAGTTACAAATCCTATTTTTTTATTATGTTTTTAACAACATACACACACACTTGATTAACACTTGTTGATTAATGAGCTATTAATCAGTGATCAAAACATTAGTAGATTAATTTACTTTCGATTGACAAATTGATCAATAAACGCAGCTCTCCTACAACCATACAGAATCAACGTTGCCTAAAAGAAGACATTTAACTTCAACTGTATCAGCACTAAGTTTGTTGGTGTGAAAATCCTCACACAGCCACAAGCCTGGAACAAAACACTACAAGAGAGGAAACGAGAGTGGGGCAGAGCTGATTTTACATACAGTGGGTCTGGTGCGCAATGAAGATGATGGATAACTTCTTGGACAACAACACCCAAAGTCAATTATTTCTGCTTCCCCCACCACACTAACACATGGAAACAGTTTCCACTTGAACTATTGCCCACATTGTGCCTTTACTCTTCTCTCTCACCCTTGCTGTCTCGCTGCTTTGATATGTTGTAATCATTTAAAAAAGCTCCAGAATGAGACACATTCAACACCTACCGATCACCTAAAATGACTGAAAACCTGATACATTAGGATGATTGATTGTCCAGCTTCAGTGTAGTGTTTTCTTTCCCCTACCTCATCCACCTTTTGAGGTACATCTCCAGCAGAGATCCCTTCATTTGGTTTCATCCAGGTCTTTGGTATAGCAGAAGCCGTCTGATTCACTGCAGAAAAATACAACACACGAGCAGGAACATGCATTTAGCTACAGCTAGTCGACCAACAACCAAACCACAATGGATTTAAAAGGGATATTTGTTTTCAAAACAAAACAATGCCGAGACAAACATACTGTTGCTTATATAAGAACACTTAAAAAATGTTAAATCTTAACCTGCGATAGATAGCTTATGGTTAGAATTGTCAATATAATAAAATCCAGAAAGACTTAACTATGTCCATGACATTGCTCTGACATATTCAATCAATTAATCAATCAATCAATCAATTAAAAAACAGCTCAATTAAAATAATTATTTGCAATATGTGGATACGTTTTGACAGAGCAGAAAAAAAACATGTTAATTCAGTCAGGTCATGTCCCATTTCAGTTACAGTGATATTAATAAATTCTGCTCTGTCTGTCAGGTGATGCTTTATCTGACACTGCCATCCTGTGACCACGTTTGTTTTGAGATTATGTGCAGTGTGTGGTGTATGAGCACTCATAAGATACCCTAGTACACCACAGAATCATGTAATTTTGCTATTTAGACATAACACCATAGAAAAAATATTCAAATAATTCATAAAACCTCTTATCCTTTAGGTCAACAGAAGAGTAATTACTCCTGTTTGAAAGATTAAATCTCTAGATCAGCAACAGATCCAGTACCTGTAGAGGGACTCTTCGTGGTGAGTGCTTGTTGCTGGGACTCTGTTTTGCTGTCAGTAATGCCACCATGTGCCTCTGTTCCTACTCTGGAGACAAGGTCTTTAGAGTCTAAGGATTTGCTCAGCTCATCAGCCTCTGTCGTGGCCTGCACTAGAGGCGGAAGGCCGGGCGGGAGCATAACTGGCAAAGCTGGGGCAGAGCTTGAGGTCAAGGTGACCGGCACCACAGCCACAGGTGCCATAGGGGCAATCGCAGCAGCAATGGGCACCTCGGGCCTCATGTCAGAGGGCAACATTTCAGAGGATGCGGCCTCTCTGTAAGCAGGTGCAGAGGCCTGGGCCTGGAGTGCAGCAGTGGGCAAAAGTGAAGGCTCGTGAGCTGCAGTGTCTGGCTCAGTCCCGGATTCTACAAGGCCATTTAAAGCCTTGGGGGTCGGTGAGGGCGAGGCAGCTTGAGTTCTCGGGGGATCTGAAAGAGGCTTGTCTGTGTTGACAGTCTTAGGTGATGCCAAAGAGGGTTTCTGCTCCCCAGCTGAAGAAGAGGGAGAAGAGGCTGAAGCAGTGGACTCCCTGGCAGAGGGATGTTCATTGGCGTTGGCCACTGTGAGTGGCATAGCGATGGAGGCAGTCAGCGAGGCAGAGAAGGGAGGTTCTGGTTCAACAGTAGAAGAAGGCTCAGTTACAGGAGCAGTGGCCTCCAGTCTCTCGACAGGGACTTCTGGCTGCACAAGCCCAGGTGAGGAAGACTTATGGACAATTGGTTCCAGTTTTGGCGTGTCATCTGGAAGGAGGAAGAGTGCAGATAAATACATGGCTTCAGAATCAGCAAAGGTAATATCTGTATCACATACTGCACATGTGTAACAAAACAAACTGTTTCTCTGTTGCATATTAACTAATATGGTTAGTAATAACCATAAGTAATATGGTTAAGAGCAAGCCTTTATTGTATATTTCATCTGTAAAATAAAGTAAAAACTAAGTAAAACAACTCTGGTCATATATTAAATGACATAACTTCAGCTGAGAGTTCATGACCAGGGTCAAAAACCCAGACCAACAGCATTTTTCCAATATTTGCAGGGAGATTATGAGTTCAAAACTGCAGTCAAAGGCTTACAAATTAACTTGTACACAAAGAGTGAACTGTTTCCAAACTTACTCTAGGAAATCGTAAAATTTTCCAGCTAATTGCAGAAAAAAGTCAGATGCTCTGATGACACTACACTCTCAAATGTAAGAGAAATGAAAGTGAAAGCATTCACTGTGTTCTGCGGAAAAGAAAAGTGATAGAAAACATGTGTCTGGATATCAGCGTTTGAGCAAACAATGCCTTGTTCCAGTTGTTGCTCCACAAAGGGGGGCAGTACAACAAAAATTATATTGTCTAGGCAGTGTTAATGGGGGGTTAATGTTTAATTTTTACAATTTAATCATAAAAATATGGTTAAAACTACCTGGGTTAGATTATTAATGAATGTGTAATGAATAGAAAGGGTGCAGTGGCAGACCTGGCCCTTGTTTGGTGTCTGAAGCCCCTGTTGTCAATGGCTGCTGGGGCTGTTGGGGCTGCGGAGGCTCCAGTGTGTAACCCCCAGGATGGGCCTGCTGTGGCTGAAGAGGCTGCGGCTGCGGTTGCGGCTGCGGCTGCTGCGGCGGCGGCTGCTGCTGCTGCTGCTGCTGCGGCGGCGGCTGCTGCTCTGGAGTCTGGCTGCTGTTCAGCTGCTGCTGTGATTTGAGGTAGAAAATGTGAGGATAATGAGGGTGAGGCCATAAAAACTAGCAACACAGAAAACCAGAAAGATGAGCACAAAGATGTAGACAAACGTGCACACAAACAAACAAACAAGCCCAAATGCAGGATTAAGCAGAAATAAGGAATCCAATGGGATATGGTTAGATTAGATTAGGAGGGCAACAATGGAGGACAAGACAGAAGAAATAAGAAAATTATTGCATGAGGAATGGAGGGGTGGGGGGCAGCTCAGAACAATCCAGAGAGAAAAAGAGACAAATACATAAAGAAATTAAATCAAAAGGGGCACAAAAAGACAAAAAGAGAGGAAAAACACTGTTAACATCCACAGAAGGACACAGGGAGGAAGAAGTCACTACATCCCTCTTCAGAATCCTGAATTCAGCTTTAGTCTTTTTATTTTTTTTTTAAATGTGCCTATGACACCAGTACAGTGGTTTTCAGGTTCAATACCAGAGCATGGGCGGTTTCTATTCTATTGATCTGATCTAAAGAGAGACTTTTTGCATATATTAATGATATTTTAGGCATGAAAGACTACTGACTTTGCAGATTTAACTCCAGGCAATGCACTTGGAAATAGAGCAAGTTAAAATTGATTGGATAGACTCAGAGTCGGATGATCTGAGTGGATTCTGTAGAAGGAGCAGGAGTATACAGACAGTACATATGCAATCTACTGCAAAAAATAAGTGAGTGAACAGAAATAGTGACAGGAAAGGAAGCAGGTGTAAGATTAAAACAGGTGTGAACAGGATTAAAACAAATTTATTACACTGCTGTGAGAATAAAGTGCAGTGGTTTGAACAAGTCACGGCCTCACCTGCGTGTATAAACAAATGTGGTCTGTTAATATCTAAGGCGCTGTGAATGTAATGTTTACAGAAAAACTACTAACAAACCTCTAATCAGAGCATGTAAGTATGTCCTGAGCAATAAACAGATGTAACACTCTGGACTGAAAGCTATCATGAATTACTTAAAAGAGGGCAAAATGGCTGAATAAATTGACAAAGACACACAAGGTGGAGGATTAGAGCTCACACTGCTACCGAGCAATATGAGACGCCTCTGCTGTCCTCAGCTAAAGCTCCGACTAATCAGCCACTCCCAGCACTACGCTACCTCAACTGTATCTACTACAGGTGAGCGTGAGAGAGACCCATACCTGTGGTGGGGTGGGGGTGGAGGACGGGGGACCAACAGGAGGTGTTGAATTCCTGCTCCCTGAACCCCCTGCCATGATCTCCTCTGTGATGTCCTTACCACCCTGATTGGGGTCACGGATACGGATCTGGGAGAACAATGGCACAGAAAAAAACAAAAACAAAACAGACCTCACTAAAGCACCCAAGTCTTCGCACAGTCCTGCTTCTGCCATCAGCTGCTACAGATTGGTGAACTGATGAAGATGCACAGAACAACAACAGCCAGGTCTAAATTAAGAATCAAGCATCCTAAAGTGACCATCGTAGTCCAAATAAAATGGTTGCGTTGCAAAAGCAAAATGGAAACACTGTCATTAGAAAGGCTAAGACAGAAGATTCATTTCTCCTTCTCTATGGCCATTTATAATTTTTAGTATAGCTGAAAACATGCACCTGATAGATTTTGTACATTTACCAATGAATAACTTTAGTGAAGGTTTATAAGTATACAAGTATATAAAGCGTGGAAAAAAGTTTTATTCTATTTCAAGGCAATGTAAAGGAATGTAGTCTGAGAATGTGCAGATGGATTATAAAGAAAAGCTAGCTGGAACTGTGAGGCTAACATGGATCAGAAGGCCTCACAAGCAAACATCTACATGCCTTTAATTTTATGTTTTTCTTTTAACTACAATTAAAACTTTGTTGTAAAATCACCTACTGTCCTACTTTAGATCAAACGTTGCCTCTAGAAAAGAAAAGCTATGACAAAGGAACTACTAAGACACTCACTGTTTTCTTCTCACGCTTGGCTGGTGGAGGTTGCTGTGGTGTAGGCACTATGATGGGGGGTGAGGGGGGATACACAGTCTGTCCTGGGTAGTAGGGTGGGCCAGCTGTGGGAACGGGAGCAGGGACAGAGGGTGAGACGGGAGCATGGTACCTGAGGGGATCTGGATGAAAAGACAAAACAAAACAGATTTTAGTGAAACAGTCAGTCTCCGTGTTTGGGGTCAGGCTGATACGTAGTGTGTATTTGTTCTACTGCGTCACTTCAGTAAAGTGTGATATGGGTGTGGGAATAATAATCATTGTGTATATGTGTTAATTTAATGACTCACGATATGGGGCAGCGTATTCCCCTGGCCCTGGCCCAGGATAGAAGGTGCCAGACCCCGGGGGCTGCACAGAATACTGCTGAGGAGGTCCCACGTAGGGAGTACTACGATACTGCAAGTCGAAAGGACAGGGACAGACATCTTCAGCGAGGACAAGATATATACAGTACAAACTTCATTTTAAAAACAGGCACACTTTTGTCAGCAGTGACTTTTGTAAGAGTTGGATTATATTTAAAGGATTTTAATCATCATTAGTTGAGAATTTGGACACGTTCTGTAACATTTTGCCTGTCCGTGCTATGAGCTGTATAACTAGCAATCAGTCAAATCTAACCAGCACAACTAGAGTGTATTTACTCTGTACTCATGCAGCACAAAAAGAAAATAATTAAGTGTGAAATTAACATATTTTAACATATTTATATCAAAGAGTGATACTGATGTTTAAAATCTGTGTTTTGATTAATTATACAGAGAAGAATACTTTTCTAAATATAACTTAACTGCAACTGGAGCTAGTGTAAGGTGTGGGGACATAAAAAAATTTAATTACTGAAAAGTGCCTCTGCTATATTAAAGGAAAGATACACTCATCATTTTCCTGCTGAGAGTTAGACAAGTAGCTAGATACAACATGATACCTGCTAAATAAACAAGTTAGATAGCTTAGCACAGAGTTTCTAGCTAGACTGTCTTTGTCCAAAGATAACAAAATGTCTATACCAGCACCTTCTAATGTCACTGACACAATAATCTTGTTTGTTCACACATTAGCCCCATTTTTAAGCAACTACTAAAATGACAGCCAAATAAATCAGATGCTGAACCAAACTGACTATATGAATAAATAAAGTCCTGCCGGAAAATAATCCTGCTGGAAACCGAACCTGACACAAAACGACAGTTTTCATGGTGACTATGTTCTGGACTATTCCTTCACCAGGGACAGTCATTTTCTGGAGTCTCCATCCTTTTACAGAGCGTTATTAGTGTAACTGAACTAGTCCTTTTCAGTGACTTGATCTAATCACTGCTGGCTGCAGAGGCAAATCTCCATATAAGACAAATAATAATTCTTGTACTTAGAAAACGGTGAACTCTCTCAAATTAAAGTGAAAAGCTTTAACTGTAATTTAACCCTGTGCTGCGTGTTTCTCTCACCTGTGGGATGTAGTACGGTGGAGCCTGTGGGGAGGGGAAAGGCATGGGTGCCATAGTCATCATGATTGGTTGATTAGTAGGGTAGACAGCCGCTGTGGGAGTCTGTGAACCAGGCCGTATGGAGGGTGCATTTGTGGGGATGGTGGGCCTTGCAGTCTGCATCTGCGTCCTCTGGAAAAACTGAAGTCAACATGTGTGTGTGTGTGTGAGAGAGAGAGAGAGGGAGAGAGAGAGCGAGAGAAAGAACAAAAGACATTAAGAACTATATCCCGGAGGCAGCAGTCTCATTTCAGCTTGCTGCCATGCTTTACAAACAAGTATGGTTTTTCAGATGTCTTCACAGCTTGGCCTACACATTTCTCACAGTGAGACAGTCCTGGGTTTTTATCAGCAGCCGAAAAAAGAAAAAAAGGCCCAGCACCATGACTTTCTGTGAACTCTCATGATTGCTACAGACCATTCAGACCATCACATTTCAACCACTCTGAAGGAAGAATTGCAGAATGATTTTCAAGCAGACATTAACACTTTAATACTATTTTTATGGTACGATAAATCCAAGGAATACATGCAAACATGAAAGCAAAACTGGATTTGTATCTCAATTTATAATTTAACCATTAGTTTTGTTTTATTATTATTCATTTTTATTAATCAATGAACCTTCATTAACTTTAATGAACATTAACTAATGAACCCTAAAACCACTTGCTGTCAATACAATTACACTTCGAATGAGAACAACTTACACACTGGTGGTTTAAGTTTTTTGCCTGAGGGTAACTGGTTTTTAAATGTCTTCTCAATTTTTGTGACTGAATTTAAAATTAACCACTGAATAATTTCTGAAGTTATACGTTTTTTCTTTGGTTGGTGAAGCACTTTTTAAAACCAAAGAACATCAAGCCATGGAGGCTGAGGACAACTGCAATTTCCTGAAGACAGCCCTAGAAGCCAAAGAGTAAAATTAATTACTTGTTTTTTATATTTCCTCATTCATAAGTCATTTGTTTTTTATTTTGGCCAGTCTGTCTACATTGCAAACAAGGTGCACCAGGCTCCACAAGCTATAAAACTGCTGAATTGCAGATGTCAGATGTCTCATTTTGTGCCTGAGCTGCTTGGCCAACCTTGCAGATGTGGTGAATGTGCGACACACGGCACGGCTCTGTTCATCAGGCAGTAATGTGGCTTCTTCTTGTGTACCACAGAGCACAAAAAATGTGGAAAATATACTGTAGTGACTGGAGTTGCAATGGCGTCTATATAGAACATGTCAAAATAAGTTAAAAAGTGAATTTCTGACAGGCTTTGTGTTTGTCCTTTGTGGACAGCTTGTAAAGTCTAACAAAGAAATCTGTGTGCCGGGCTTGAAGAAAGACCACTACCAACAGCTGTGACCGACTTCCAAACAACTAGGGCTCAAGCTGGGAAAACCCAACCACAGTCACAGTGTGCTCCAATGAAGGAGAGCAGAATAAACAATGCTGTAAAATTGTCTAAAAATACCCAGGAGGGAAATCGCTCTTAACATAATAAATCAGCTTCAATGGCTTTATTGTAAATAGCCCAGTGGAAACCTGGGAAATGACCAGGAAACTGTTCATTATCAACTACCTGAGAACAGTCTCAGTAAAACTGCTGCCATGGCAAAAAAATGTGAGTCGACAGACTAAAATAACACTGTCAACAAAAAAACTTGCTTTATAATTCAGGCTTAAAACAACAAGTTTACAACAACACTGAAATCATAAGTATGTCCAATAGGCATCTATAAAATAACATCAAACATTAATTATTTTCAACATATAGCAGACGCTTTATCACAGACAAACAACAGAACCAAAACAATTATCTCAGGGAATAATACATTGTTACCTCTTTCATTCTGCATGCTATTCATTAAATTGTGCAAGCTCATTAAAGATGAGTAATGAATGGAGAAAAAAAAATACAAAATTATGAACTGAAACGTCCAGTAATGATCCTCTACAGGATAAAAAGATAAAATAATGAATAAGGACCTGTCTACTGAGCATACAGTGTAGTGAAGATGAAAGGAAGTGCACAGGGTTAAATGTTAGGAGGGATGGGATCATTTAAGGATCCTCATCATGCCATGCAGGTCTGCAGAGACTTTTGACACAGAGGTTAACGTTACCTGAATGGCCCTGAATCCTCCCTTGAGTATTGAAAGCAGGAAAGAGAGAAAAGCGAATGGGAGACACTGGTGACACCGAAGCTTTAATGCAACAATAAGCAATCATTCACCCACACCCAAAACTACCCAACGCAGTGACTGGTCCTGAGGCAGCAGGAAAATAACTTATGGGAGCTGGTTTATCACTGAGTGGATTAGAGCGAAAAAATTTAAGCCAAAATGTCACCACGTCTGTATTTGACATGTGCCACTGTGACATAACATGCACTCATAACTTATGCATATACAGTGCTGTGAAAACGTATTTGTTCCCTTCCTGATTTATTTTTTTTTTTTATCAGGAAGGGAGCAAATACAGCAGACCCAGACCATCACACTACCACCACCACGTCTGACTGTTGGTATGATGTTATTTTTATGAAATGGCGTGTTAGTTTTACGCCAGATGCAACAGGACGCACAACTTTCCAAAAAGTTAAAGTTTTGTCTCATCAGTCCACAGGACATTTGCCCAGAAGTCCTGGGGATAATCGAGATGTGTTTTTGCAAAAACACGAGCCTTTGTCTTCTTTTAGGTCAGCAGTGGTTTTCGCCTTGAAACTCTCTGATTGATGCCAGTCTCTATCTTATTGTTGAATCATGAATACTGACGTTAACTGCGACAAGTAAGTTCTCTAAATGTTCTTCTGGGTTCTTTTGTGACTTCTTGGATGAACCTCTTAGTAATTTTTGAAGGCCATCGACTCCTGGGAAGATTCACCACTGTTCTAAGTTTTCTCCATTTGTGGATAATGTCTCTCACTGTGGTTCACTGGGGTCCCAAAGCCTTAGAAATGGCTTTGTAACCTTTTCCAGACTGATGCATTACATCAATTGGTTACTTGGTTTCTCATCCGTTCTTCTTGAACTTCTTACATCACGGCATGATGTGTTGTTTTCTGAAATCTTTAGCGTGTTTCACTTTGTCAGACAGCTTCTATTTAAGTGGTTTCTTGATACAGCAGGTCTGACAGTAATCAGTCTTGGGTGTGGGAAGTGAAATTGAACTTTCCAGAAAATGTGGTTTATCACAGTTCATTCATAACGTAGCAAGAGGGGCGCAATTACTTTTTTCACATAGGACCAGGCAGATATGTGATATGTGATATTTACTCAGTTATCTTTGCGTAATATTACAGTTTGCTTGATGATATGAATTATTCAAGTCTGACAAAGATGCAAAAACAAAAAATCAAGAAGGGAGTAAATACTTTTCACAGCATTGTAAGCCTCTCTCACCCAAACACACTCATTCAAGGGGCATTTCCTTGCTCAAATTATGTCGCCTGTACCAGTCTACCTCTTGCTTGCCAAACTGGCGAGTCCCAGTCCCAACTAGACCGGGCTATCACCTGCGTTGCTGACTTAGCAGTGGAGATGAGGATATGAGCACCGTGCCAGAGGGAATTATAGACACCCCTCTATCTTAAGAAGCTACAAGATGTCACTTCACTGGTATGGTAGGATGGAGAAGGAAATTAGAGTGTTAAGTCAAAATGTTTTTGCTTCCTTTTGAGAGTTGATTTTTTTTTTTTACTGTACAGGAGAAATCAGACTCAAACCCTTTGTCAATTAAAAGGAACTGTCACCCTCATGTTGTTTACAGTGCAAGTTAAGATGAAAATGCTTACACAGTGTATACTAAGATCTTCATCACAGTTTAAGGCCAACAAAGAGGACACGTACACAGATAAAACTCAGATAAATAGAGTAATTTACACTCTCAAAGGCTCTCTGAGGCAAACAACAGTTGTTTGTTTTAGTGGTAAGTCTAATTTCCACTGGCTTTGACCTTTTGGTTTGAACACACAAAGACTGTGTCTGAAATCCAAATAAGTCACTTAGACTAATAAGTGTAGGAATAAAATGAAATAATGATGATCCTTGTTTTAAAGGCAAACTTAAGTTTTAGCCAAATGAATTAATTTCCTCATGTCTATGTCCCATTTACTGTGCATCGAGAGTGTTTCAGGGAGACAATGGATGTTTTCTCCATTAGTATAAAAGGCTACTGTTTGGCTTCATCTGCTTTCTGACTCCACTTCCGTGGTGGCACAAGAGATCCCAGCGCCAGTTTGTGACAGCCAGAGCATGCACTTGTACTTGTGTGTCTGTGTGTATATGTGTGTACACACCAAAGGCAGCAGACACACCCGACACAAAGAAGCTTCCAGGAGGTTGAGGATGTTTGACAACAAGTTACACAGGGCACACAGGGTGTGAATAACACATCAATCTCTGAGTGGGCAGCCACATGAATCATTACAGCATGAAGCAACAAACACACAGATGTCAGGAAGTCACATGGACTGAGTGTCAGCACCCTGACATGCCTAAGATATTCCACAAGGTAATGCACAAAATAACATCATAAATAGTGTACTACCAGACATGAACACAGTGACATTTCGTTCATAATCAACCGTGTAACAGGGTCCAGACTGTAATTTGAACAAATCTCAGCCACGAAGAGACACACTCCTGACTCTTTCAGTGACTTATCACTTTGGTTTCTTTGAACCCTGGAAATGGATGATTGCCCATTGGAAGTTTTCAAAACTTTTCAATAAGCAGTGTGAAAAAACAGCTTCTTAAGACTAATTAAAAGCCATTTGTCTAGAATTAGGCTTATTCTTGTGGTTGTGTAGAATTGTCGACCACAAAGCTCTCAACCAAACAATAATAAAACTACCTTAATATACTTAATTACACCTTGGTGTAATTACAGGTGTAATTATTATAAAATGAAAACTTGGTCTCATATTGGCGTGATTAAAAAAAGTCTGTCTGATTTAGCAACACAAGCACAGAAATAATGTCCCTGTTTTGGTTTTCATCCATAAAGCTGAAATACAGCAATTGACAGCAATGTTTCTCCCCTGCTTTAAAACTATGTTGGAAAAATAAATATCACACTAACTTTGGCTAGTGAGCAGTGCAAAAGACTAATCTTTAGCCTCAATATCATGCTGCATACTCCAGCACCACTGGCACTAGTCAGGTCGTACTGATGGTTGTTCAGCTGATTGTGTGTGTTGAATCATAGCAAGATGCTGCTGAAAAGAACCCTCAGAGTACCAGAAAAATCTAATTACCATGGGCTCACATGGCCAGTGCATTCAGACATATTCCCACTAAGAACTAAAACCTTATAGTATCATAAATAGATTATTTTAATTTATTTTGACTGGTTCCTGCACTCAAGCGCATAATATACAACACTTCACACTCACTCAGCTTTGTGCGAAAAATGTGAGATGCTATGAAGCAACAGAGAGTTAAATTCAATCAAAGCAAAAGGTTCTATCATGTAAAAATGCTTTATAATCACTCAGAAAAACATGATCTATAGGCAAAGCTAGGAGTGTCAGAATCATCAAGACATGCCCTTTAGAAAAGCCTGTTACTTGTTCCAATCAGAGCCCAGGACACTCACAAACTTCACTACCGTTAAACCTGATGAAGAATGTCAAATTACCAATTCAATTCATAGACTGGACTAACCATCGACTAAATAACAATACAATATCATCATAAAAACAAATAGAGTGCCTGTCTGGATATGCTGATTATGTAGAGGCACACTCAGAAAAAAAAACACCATAATTAAAACCTCTAACTGTATCCATAACACTAGAAGGCCTTCAAAGCTGAGACTTTTTTAAGAAACAGCAGATGCCCCACAAACAGCCTTTTGCCAGCAGGTACCAGCAAACTGCTTTGATGAGGATGATGATGCCAGAGAGAGGGAGCAGGAGGGGCGTTCAGCAGGGGTAAATTACCTGATGGTGGGTTGGTCGAGGGCCCGTAGCAAACTGGTGGGGGAGGAAGGAGAGGTCCAGCAAGGAGATTGAAGCAGTGATGGCAAAGCGAGGAGAAGAAAGAGCATAAGAGAGACATAGATAAGATGAGCGATGGAAGCAGATGCTTGAAAATACAGTACCAAACCACAGAGGAACAAAGCTTTTAAAAGACATGTGGCAGCACACAGACCCAGGTCAAAGTGTGATAATATAAATGCTTATTTTATATAACAGATATGTTGGGTCAACTGCATCAGGACAGTTAATTTTATCTCAGCACTGTGGTAGAAATAAATTATATGTGGAATTAAAATATAAACATTATAAACAGATTAAAACAAGACATAATGTGACCAAAGTCTGGTTACTGTAGTTTTCCTGATCAGGGCTGGGAAAAAGCCAGACAATAAACATTTCTTACCAGGTGTAGACAGAGTATGCTGGCACAGTAAATATAAAGATTCTGTATTTCTTACTAGGCTGTGCTGCAAGATTTTTCACAAAATGTGTGAAAGTGTTACCCATTTTCTAACGGCTTTTCTTTAGACTACACTGAACAAAAGCTATGAGATGGTTTGACTTCTTAACTGAGTTAGCTGTGAAAAAAACAAACAAATAAAAGACTTAATACAATCCACAAGTCTAACAAACCAATTATAATACAAGAAGAAAGAATAAAATTCTAATTAAATAAACTAGATAAACTTTGAAACTGGAACGACCACACTGTCTGATGTTAAACCTGAACTGGTTGTCCCCTGTTTACAGACCTGGGACACATTTTGCCACATGGGCTGTCATTTGATGTTCTATTTGAGTAAGTCTCCCACTCCTCATTAATTGCCCAAACGACTACTGATCTGATTGTTGGACAACCAGAAGGTACTGTGGCAAAAATCATTTCATCTTCATACCCACTACCCAGAGGACCAATCTGAACTTTTTTATTCAACAGCCAAATGCTATTTATGTTTGAGGCCATCACCTTTTTGCACTATTTTCCACTCAGTTTAACCAAGTGTACTGGGTTATCGAATGGTGCTTAAATGACATAAGATGGATAGGAGAAAATTGCAGCAGTATAGATTTATGTCATGTACGCCACAAGTGCCACAGAAGGAGACTTTGTTAATGAAATATAGCCTACTGCCATGGTCAGACTGAGATCAATAACCTGATCAGTTCTGTGTGACTAAACAACCCTATCAGTACAACTACATCATAATGAAACACATACTGTGTGTGTTCTCTCAAGCAGGTGAGCTGTAAATCTAAGACCAGAGGGAAACTCACCGGACGACTCTGTGGCTGTGCATTCATCGTCTGCGTCTGGGGAGAATACACTAGAGGAGCAGAGCCAGCATTTTGCCCAGGGTTGTACGGAGACTGTCAGATAATGGAATAGTGGACAGAAGAGGAGGAGAGAGAAAAGAGAAAATTTGTTACAGACATCACTCACTAGTGACTTCATTAAAATCTAAACCCCACCACATCACATTATCACTAACTTACTTTGGATGTTCTAGTAGTAAATGTTTTCAGTTGGGGTTTATGTACTGCAAAAAGACAAGTCGTACCCTCAAGGAGTTCAATTCCTGTACTCCTTTATACTTCATCTAGTGTGCAGTGGAGCTAGACAGAGGTGGACTAAAGCAGATCTGCTTACATTTCTTCAAGCTGCTGCTGGTATGGTCGTGATAATTTAGGTTTATGCAAGCTGACAAGACTATTTATAGATGTCCGGCGAGAGACTAGAGCCGCTTTATGGTGAGACAGTAGGCCATTAGGCTATAAAGGTAAAGAGGAACAACAAGATTCCTCACAAGCATAGTCACATACTTCTAGAGAAGCTGAGTCATATCAACAGCGTCACTGAATCTGTCGTCATGATTAGTTGTTACACAGAGAGTTATATTTATTTTGTATAACCAGATAGTACATGAGTGAGTACATTCATCCCCGATTTATTTCTGTTGTTACCAAGTAGTCCTGTAAATTCTGTTTTTGCCCCATCTCCATCTCATGGGTGTGGGATGCTGTTGCAGTTACAGACAGAGAAGGGGAGAAAGTCCCCTTTAAGCCTTACCTCACCCCAACCATTTCCCTAATTAATTAATGGTGCCTGAATCCAACCTAATTACAGAGCTACTGCACTTAACATTGATGAGATCTAAGATTTTATGTCACAACCCAATTATGCAGAACTGTCATTTTCTACAGAGCTTATACCCAAAGACCACAAGTCTGAACATGACAGTGCTTTGAATGTTAAATTCATAATGTTGACGGTTTTGCATTAAACTTCTTCCAGCTGCAGGTTTACAGATATGGCTCCAATATGTAATAACAAACCTATGCCATCTGAATTTAGGTTCACAAAAACATACATCATGATCTCATCGCAAAATAGCATCCCATGAGAATCCAACAACGACAACAATTTGCAGCTGCACAAAATTGCAAACAATCAAATGTTCAGTGACAGGTGGCATGTTCTTGTAAACACAATTAAATGAGAGCAGCAATTCCAAAAGCAATTCTCACATTTTATGTCATTATTTAAGTGCCACTGAATGAAAATATTCAATCCTAGTGATTACTACCACAACTCATGCTCTCCAGTTGCTCATGTGGATTTGCTCCATCTTTCCTCCCCGTGTCTATAAAGAAGGCGTTAATAGGTATATACGTATACACTACCAGTCAAAAGTTTGGACACACGTAGAAATGACCATGTTTTCATGAAAAGATACACGTCTTCAGTTCTGTTATCTTTATTGCACATGGTTTTCTAATGATCAGTTATCCTTTTTAATTAATAAATTTGCATTAGCAAACATAACATGCTATTGGAAGACTGTAGTAATGTTTGCAGAATGTAGGCCTCTGTATGTTTATGTAAATATTCCTTTTAAAAAACAGTTGTTTTCAGCTACAATA
>JAUBNQ010000023.1:21124985-21141659 GCA_032353495.1 Ctenopoma kingsleyae
CCTTTTTGTTTTTCTTTTACACAACCTGGACAATATGCTTTAAAAGCTCCATACAGCAGCTACCGACCGTAACATTTAAAAACTAACATCTCAAGACTTCAACCAGCTTCTACCAGATACTGCTGTGTATTATAATGTACAGCTTCTATAGGATTAATCCCTTCTGTATCTCTCCATCAACTCTGTGTGGCCCACTTCCCTCAGATGACCTGGGATAAAGCAACTAATCTAGCTGCTGTAGCCAGGGGAGGAGCCTGCTCTGCTTCAGGCAAGTGACTGATTCTGAGAACATACAGAGTGATGGGATGGGGGAGGGGAGGCAAGCGACTCTATAGAGGCTGTACATGAAGGGGATAAAGGGGGAAAGGAGAATGTAAACCCTGGATCCACTGCAGAGAACAAGTGTTTCATGCCACGGGCACGGTTTTATTTCCACCAGTGTCATCATTGTTGCAGCCTAACCCCTTACAACAAACTTTCAGAGCTAGAAAATCTGAAAAACCCTTTGATGTCGCTAGTACTGTTGTGTTACAGTGGATAAATAAGTTCAAAGCTGAATAGCCTGTGTTCAGTCATTTGACTTCCCTTGTGCAATGTGCAGCTACCTACTGTTACCTCCCACAATTCAGACATGACATGACGGGAGGCATCTTCTTTGTGGTGCCAAATAATCAAAGTGGCATTGCTAAGATATACTGCTATGCTTATAAAAGTCAGAGGGTGTAGGAATAAAAGCACTATAAGGCTAATAAAAACACAAACTTTCCCACAAATCACATGTCTCAGCAAGTGCCACAATTGTACTTATTTTAAAGTATAATACATTTGAAATGAGTAAAATGTGAACTAATAAAAGAAAACAAATATTCTTTTCTTCTAATTTCTGTACAAACCTTGTATTTACGACCAACATTACATATATGTGCCTTTAGTGGTAGGATTGTTTCTAATCAGTATCTTACATTTACCACCCCTGCCCTCTAACAAATCACTGCCCCCCAGGTAAATGCACATATATCTTATCAGAAAAAAACAGATGATAATGCCCAGCAGCAAAGACTGGCAGCCATGTCAAGCCAACATCCTCAGAGAAAGGGAGCATGCCACATTGTTGTTTTTGTGGGTGGGGCTTTAAGGAGATATAGTAGATGTGGCTGGTCACTAAGGACAAGACAACAAATGGTCCAACAGTTCAGCCACAGACTGCACACAGGTAAGTAAATGTGGATTTTGTTTCAGTAAGCAAATCTAATTGTCTGCCCAAAGCATTTAATTCACATTGGATGCTCCAGAGAGGCTAAAATATATTAAATAATTATGTGAATATTATTGTGACAAATATCTGATAATTAACTCCTGAAGGAGTCAGTGAATGGCGGCGATACATTTCCACAGCAGGCCTCCTGTGGTCAGATCACAGCATTATGTCTTAACAAGTATTCTGCCTTCTTCTACATGTGTACAATGCCTGTAAACACTGTTCAACCCCATGCTGAGATTTGTTTGCACATTTACCGTAACATATGTTTCTACTGCACAATGTTGAACGAAATAAAACGAAGGAAGAATGAGTAGTAAAGCGGCACAATATTAAATGGCTATTGAACCTACACTTGGATTATTAGTCACACTTGCTAAAATAAATTATCCTACCTTAAATGACATAATACTCAAAAACAAACAGCTTGACTGAATTTGTTTCACTATTACCATTTTATATGTTTAAAATAGACTATTTTCTAATATTTCGAAACCGTTTAATAGACCAGTCTATCATTAAGATGTAGTGCTGTTTAGTGGGGCCAAAGCTGAATGAACACCTCTCGATAACAGCTTCATTATTATCCGAACATTATAACATACTTAAAGTTAGCGCTGAAAAAGACCAATGTCAGTGTATGCAGCTACATACAGTCCATAACACAGATGTATATTCTTTATTTTTACGTGTGCAGTAGCATCCATGCAGGTGGATATGTGTGCAAGTGTGTTTTTGTGCAGTGACTCACGCTGTAGACTGCAGCGACTCCAGGCTGTGTGGGGAAGATTCGGTCGTCCAGTGATGCCTGAACTCGTGGGATTCTGGAAAAAGGTGTGTTAAAGGAAAACTGGAAAACTCTAAAAGGTAACTGGAGACATAAAACTAGTTTTACACTAGATAACAGTTGTACAGATGAACAAGATTTTCACCATCTTTATGTCGTCACATAAGAGACATCAAGTGTACACAGTGCTGACTAAAACACATGAGGAAACTCACGTGTGTGAAAGTTTCCCATTGTGTAGACACTGACGTAACTCAGCAGAAACTCTTTCACTCCACACTTCTGTGTTTTATCGAATGTACTCAGCTGATTCAGATCCACAGGACTGTCTTCAAACCCTAATAGCTCAGCTGGTCTGATTTCAAGGATTCAACCCCCCCCAACATCCCCACACCACCCAAAATACTCCATCTTTGAGAGTACACTATGTACCTTCCCCATTTTGCAAGCGTTAAAGGGAAAATCAGAAACGGATTTCTGGACTACTTCAGGCAAGGGGCAGACAAGAGCATAAGATTAGACAACTGCTCCGCCCTTTCACGGGAATAACAAAGGTACAAACGTCATTCAATATTAAGTGTCTTTTCCTTGTACTTTCCTTGCACTGAGGGCAGAGTAATAATAATAATAATAATAATAAGTCAAAGAAAAACCTCCTGTCACCAAACTTGTAAAATCCTGTAACACTCCAGGCTTTATTAAGGCTTAGGGAGCTGTTTGAACAGAAACCAGAACAGAGGATGACTTTCTTTAAGGCTTCTGAAACATGTAATAATGAGAATCACTTGGGAGACATCACTCAGATGTAAGAGGAGACAAAAGAGAGAATGTGTAATAGCCACATAGAAGAGGGAAGCCCTGTGGTTAGTAACCTGCTCAGGCAGTTGTCTGTGACAGTCGGACTCACACGCTACTGATCACATGATTTAAGCGAAAGTGAACGTCTGGCTTTCTTCCTTTCACCCAAATCACGACTCCCCTTCCCTTAAACCCTCTTTCCTTTACTCTGCTCTTGCCTGCAGGGGCTCCGTCATCTCTTTTGGCCCCCTGCCAGCACCTCTACTTGTAACAAGCAACACAAGAGAGAGAGAGGAGGATAAAGAGAGAAAAGAATAATTTAAAAGACGGCTGCAATTCAAAAAGCAGTGGCACAGCAGGAAGCATTATCTGTTTCATTGACGGGGTATATGGAAAAACAACACACCCCTCCTCATCTTCCGCCTCCTCACACACACACTGTATACATACGCAGAGAAATTCAAGTAATTAGAGACCGAGTCTCTACATACTGACATTGTGCTCCAGACTATGAAGTGCAGGCAGTTTTTTACTTTTGTTATGTTGCTAAAAGAGAAGATTACCCACATAGCGAGACCACCACAAAGACAAATTTGCTCATAATTCACATACTGTAATAATGTGAAAAGCCATAACACTGGTGTTTCAAAGCAACAAAGCACAAAACAGGTGAGACAACTGAACGCAATTATTACTTTTAAATATTTCAGGTCACAAGTTGTTGTTGTTGTAAACAGCAGAGGAAAAGCAAATGCAAAATGAACAGGTAAGAGGAAATACATAAAGCTACCAGGGATTTTGACAGAGCTGATCTTCTTACAACTGCTGCCAAACTGTAAAACAAGAGATTATTTAAATGGCTCATAGCCAATGTGCAGATTTGTGTTATCTCACAAGGCAAACACCTGTAGTTATTGCAGAATGATGTTATGTTATGTTACAAACTAGGTGTGCTTACAGAAGGGAAACACTTGTCATGTGTTTAGCTGGAACACTTGTTACTTATCATGTTTCAGCAGTATTTCATTACAAATTTACATTGAAACAACAAAGGAACAAACTTGTATATAAATGAATAATTGATGCAGTTTTGTTTTCCCTTTTGCAAAATCATTCTATGAAAGTGCTGATTTTAGGTTTTGATATTAACATCATTGCCTGTGAAGTTTCACAACAGTTAGCTAGCGTAAATGGACATGAAAGAACTGTTATGATATTTGGTATACATTCTCAAGTTTCTTCAACTATTTCTGCAGTTTTAAGACCGACTGTTAGTGGTAAAACAACTCCTGTCATATCCAGGTGATCATGCTGAGAAGACAAAATGTCCTGAGGTAAAACATCATTTATGTCAAGCCCTTTGTGTGTGTGGCCAGGTAACCAGATGGATGCAGACACTCTGCGGTTGAGCTCTACTGCACGTATCAGGCGCAACCATGAAAGTGGCTGACTGCACTAATTAGACATCAGATCTCCATTAATTTTCTGCTTGAGGAGAGAGGGTAGGCACAATGTCAGCTTAGGCTTACAACAGGCATATTGCTTCCGAAAATGTGAGTCACTGTGGCTGAAAAATTACCTGCAACATCCAACTAGACTGAGAAGAAATGCGGTGTTCACATGAGGGTACATGAACCTCAAAGCACATCTGACAGTAATAACTTATTCCTTATGACAATTGTGAATTCTGACTTTGAGCTCATGTAAAAAATAAAAGCCACAAAGAGTGTTTCTCTATCCTAAAAAATGTCAGACTGCATTGCTGTTTATTGTTTGCAAGATAAAGTGGCTTCAGCTTGTCCCCTGACCCCGCAGTGACCTGTAAACCTCATTTAGCAGGGAGAGGCTGCTGTGGCTCCTGCTTCTTCATTAGCTTACTGTAAAGCCACTTAAGTGCTGAGTCTGAGAAGGCGAGAAAGGGGAAGACGGGAGGAGACACAGCCTCACAAATAGCAGGGGTGTGATCAGGAAACTGACGCAGCTCAATAAACTATAATCTGCTATTACTGAATAAATTAATGAATCACAGCTGTGTAGTTATCAACTTCATCCTTGTGTAAAAACACTTGAAATCCACAAAAAACGAGAGGATCTGAAGTGAGCTTGATTTCTAAATCAGTACTGTACATTTGCACACAATATCTTTGCCACAACTGAAACAGTAGTGTAACACAGACATAACATATGTTTAAATTAAACCTAAAAGGAACCTAGCATGTCCCAGCTGGGTGATGCAGGCTACCTGGAAATCTCAATAGAGTGGGTTCAGAGGCACAGGAAGCGAGTAGAGACGGCCCAGATGGTGCAGACAGAAACCCTCCTTCTCCCTTCTCTCCCACTGGCCACTCACACACACTCACACAGATAAAAGCAGAGCTCACAAAGCTCTCACTGCCTGCCTGCTGTTGCGGAACCTGCTCTTTCACTACAGTATGAACAATAGGAGGTAGGTTGGACAATTCAAATCCTCCAAATCAAATCTTAAGCAACATTAGATTAGAAATGTCTATACTCTGGACTGTTCTAAGGAAATACAGTCAGGAGCTAAACACCAAAATAATAACATTACTGCAACAAACTGTCTAATGGTGACAAAGGGTACAAGACACAAGACACAGGTTTTGACTTACTATGATTTCAGTAACTAAAGATTCAATCTAAAGACCAAAACATTGTGCTGTTTTAGATGAGAAATAATATCAGCCATATCACTGCACATTATTGTTGTATATCTCTAAGACACTGCCAAGGTGCATCAAAAGACATGAGCCTTTCCTGTTATTTAGTCAGTACGCAGTAACAGCTATTTCCTGTGACTCTCTGGATACAACTACTTGAGAAACTACAAATTTGTTTGAAGAAATGTTTGACAGTGTTGATGAAATTTACGAGTCAGTCACATTTCTAAATTAGCGAATAAATAAATACATCACACTGATGCCCAACACTGCAGCAGAAGCAGAAACAGCAGCCAGAAAAAACATCATCACCAGGTTACTGGTTTATGTTTAAAACAACAGCCGCACTAAACGCAACCAGCAGCACTATCAGCTTGAAAAACGAAAATTAACACAAAAAAAAAACTACAGAAATAGAGGGAACAGAAACAAACTGTGCAAAGAAAAGGAACCCAATTATTCACCAACACTGTTTTTTCAACAAAACATTACTTTTTTCAAACAGCAGAGAACTGAAATACCTAACCAACGACAAAACAAACATGAGAACAGGGACAACTAACAGACATGGTTGCTAGAAATTAAAAGCTAGTTGTGTACAACTTACCTCAATTAATGCACTTACTAACCCTTTCCAACTGCACACAAATGAAGCAATTGTTTGGCTTCAGTATATTCTCACTGTGCACGTGATATTTCATTTGTAAAGCAAATTCTGAACTCCACCATAAGCCTTGCAGCATCATTGTGTGGGTGGGATGAACCTCGAAACACAGAGTTCACTCTAAATACCAAGCACTGTAAGAACAGCTGAAATCTATGTACGTGAAATCAGAAGATTTCAGCAGTTTTCACAAATTGCTGGGTACATTTGAAAAGTTTTTCTAGAGTAAATATTTGAAAAATATATCCACAACAATGCATCAACATGAAAACTAGACGTGCACCGATAGTGTGCAGGATGTCTTCTTCAACAGACCACTCCCTCTCTGGAAACAACAGTCCTGCATGCTGGCTCATTACTACTCAGCAGTTTATTTATAACACCCAACAGTGAGTATGCTCATGAGAATATTTTCTCATGCAGGCTGCATACACCTGTCCTGAAAGGCAGGACTACTGTGCAGTGTGACCTACCAGCTGGGTACATACATTAAGTAGTTGCATCTCATAACAAATACTGGTTGTGACAGCATTTCTGCAGGCAACTTCGACTTCTCTGCTCTTTATTGACAAATACTGTCGTTCTTTTGTCCAAGCAGAAACAAATAATTTGGACAAAGAAGTTAAAAAAAACTATGAACTATGGAGAGTGCCTGTTCAAACAGGGATCAAAGTACTGTACCATGTGAGATGGGGGGGGTCAGCAGGGTCCCCATGGAAAGGAGAAAATGGGATGAGGTGAGTTTTGTGGGGGATGGACGGAAATGAGGGAGGGCTTAGGCAAGCTGGGTGACCTGGGCCTTTGTTGGCAGATGGTGGGAAGCGCCACCTTGGCCTCTCACTCTGAATGCTAAGCAGCAGCACCATTGTTTGGCAAGTGCAGCAGCAGACGCATGCGCTTGGTGTTTCTCCGGCAACCAGGAACAGAAACAAACTGCCCTCCCCACCCTGCATGTACAGCACACATACATGTCCCCATCCTGCCTGTGAACCCTTGGGCATCCCAGGACTCCACAAACACGCATGCTACCATCCCCAGAGTGAGAATTCTCATAGGCGAGGAGCCCAAGTCAAACAGAGTGTAGTATGCCCCCATACTCCAGACCTCAAAGATCTAGGGAGAGTGAGGTCAGACAACTGGTGACACTCACAGGAGTTGGTCTTTATGTACACATAAAAGTTGAATGCAGAACCGCCTAGTGCAGTGCTTTTTATGTGACAGGGGGCATTAAGGTGACTGTGAGAGTTACAAAGATCCCAGGTCGAAGCACACTAGTTAAATTTTCTTCTAATTCCATAGGTGTAGGTGTACCCAATAAACTATCAGGTGGAGACATATACACCTTGCAGAGAATCGGACACTCTAAGATGAATTTAGCTGAACAAGTCTAACACGATACCATCTCCCCCTGCATAACTCCCCCCCGTGAAAAAATATTTACCCTCCAAATCATCAAATTTTAATATCACACAAAGATAATTTAAGTAAATACAAAATGTAGTTTTTAAACCATTATTTTATTTATAAGAGAAAAATGCTCTCCAAACCTGCCTTGCCCTATATGAAAAAATAACTGCCACCTTCCGAACTACGATTGACCACATTTTTTAGAAAGCCGAGTTCAATTTCACTTGCCACATCCAGGCCTGATTGCTGCCAGACCTGTTGAATCAAGAAATCATAAATAGTAGCTGACAAAGTGAAGCACGCTAAAAATCTCAAAAAGCAACACAAGTCGTGATCTAAAGAAATTCAAGAACAGATGAGAAACAAAGTAATTGACATGTATATGGGTTACAAAGCCATTTCTAAAGCTTTGGGACTAAAGCAAACCCTGATGAGAGCCATTATCTACAAATGGAGAAAACTTGAGACAATGGTGAATCTGCCCAGAAGTGACCAACCTACAAAAATTAGTCCCAGAGCATAACAACAACTCATCCAGGAGGTCATAAAAGAACACTGAACATCTATAGGCTTGTCTCATATTTGCCAATAAACATTTTAATTATCATCAAGACATTTGGGCAAAATTGATGAGACAAAAGATGAACTTTTTGGAAGGTGTATGTCCTACTACATCTGGTGTAAAACTACCACAGCATTTCATAAAAAGAACATCATACCAACAGTCAAACACTGTGGTGGTAGTGTGAAGGTCTGGGACTGCTTTGCAGTTTCATGACTTAAACGACTTGCCGTTATTGATGGAACCATGAATTCTGCTCTTTACCAGAAAAACCCTGAACGAGAATGTCCAGCAATCAGTTTGTGACCTCATGCTGAAGTGGGCTATGTAGAAGAATAACGATGCAAAACACAGCAGCAAGTCTAAAAAACAAAAGAAAATTAAGGTTTTATAGTGGCCTGGCCAAAGTCTGGACTTCCAAAAGAAATCCAAAAGATGCTTAAACAGACCGTTAATACAAAAAAACCGTCCAGTGTGGCTAAATTAAATCAATTCTGCAAAGAAGAAAACTCCTCCACAGCGATGTGTAAGACTCATTGCCAGTGATCACAAATGCTTGATTGCAGTTGTTGCCGCCAAGGGTGGCATAACCAGTTATTAGGTTTACAGTTACTTTTTCACGTAGGGAAAGGCAGGTTTGGACAGATTCTTTCCCTTAATATATGAAATCATCATATAAAAAGTGCATTTAGCATTTATTCAGGTTATCTTTGTGTGATATTACAGTTTGATTATCTGAAACATTTAAGTGTAATGAGAATGCAAAAAAGAAATAAAAATCAGGAAGGGGGCAAATACTGTACTATGCAAATACATATTTTCTGATATGGCAGTCTGATGGCTGAGTCAAACAGGTTTGTACCTGTACACAATTAATTAGGACTACATCAGCAGATCAACATCCACAGCTTCATCAAAAGGGTCATAAATTACAAAAAGCTGATATAAAATCAACTTGATTAGTGGTCAGTGGTTAAAGTTAAGCAAATAAATATTAATCACATGCAACCAAACAGTCAAAAAAAAATTATACCCAAGCGGCATGATTTTACCATTAGTCATCTTAACGTATAACTAAACACATACATTGAGAAAACATAAGGGATGCAGTTCTGTACTCAAAAAGAGACTTCCTACCATTTAGCTAAAAGTGGGTTAAGTAAATTTAACCATTTCAAAACTGGAGTCAAACTGGACATGACACAACAGATAAAGAGATCATTGCCATTTTACTCATCCCACTCACAGACAACTCAACATACTGTAAGCAAGAGAAGGTTTCATACTGTCACCTGCTATACCCAGCTACTTACTGCCCTGTCAGAAACACAGAGCTGTGATAGAGGCAGGAAATCAGGTAGAGACATCATACCCCAAAGCTAAGCCACAACAGAAGCTGTCAGGACACAAAAGACACATCGTTCTGCCACCAACAGGCAAAAGATGTCAACCTAATCCTCTCTGCCACACACTACTGCCACCAAGCTGTAAATAAATCAGAAGGTGACATAACCACAGTGACTTCAATCCTCCAAAAGTAGAGTAGAGTAACACTGGCCTATCTCTGTGAAAACTCAAAGGGTAAAAGGAATATTTTGGGGGCAGTGACAGCATAAAACATGAATAATACATGCTGACAGAACTCTACACTGCATGTTAAATACTTATACCAAACGTCATTATAGCTGGCAAGCTGTCAAGAGCTATGAAACTAGCTGTCTACTCTCTCTCTTTTTTTTTTTTTTTTACTGCTAATTCCTGCCGGCTGCCCACCTGAGAGCTCATCAGCCCGGGCATTGACAGGCCTGTCAAGGTGCATAGTCGCACCCCCTTGAAACGCTAATGCGAAATTGCAAAGGAGGTGCAATTCTCACAAGCTGGGCCTTGTTTGGGCTAACATTAGCCCCGTTATTAACCCACAGGTCACCACCCTGAAACGAACGGAGCTTTATTTCTCTGCATCGTTGCCCTCGCTAGCCCTGACTTATCGGGCTGGTTCGGTAACTAGGCTAATGCACCTCGCTAGCCAACACCGATAACTGAACAAAGCCGGTAACCGGTGTGGAAACCCTGATAGCTCGCCGGTGATGGTGCTTTCCACTAACACATAATGCCATCCTTAATATGACTTACAGTGGCATAACCGTGTTAAAAATGCACCTATATTGAATCTAAAATGTAACTGGAAGCAGTGGTGTGGCGTCCACTTCCAAAAATCAAACTGACATTTCCGTTGGCTTTGACAACCGGCTTCGTAAGCTAACATTAGCTTAGCTAGCTAATTGTCCCCTCCCCTCCCAACTCCCTACAAACGAAACCATCATCCCCGCATCCAACCTCTATTATCTACCGCTAATAAAACACCAGCGTGTGATACTGTCATAACAGCTAGGTGAAATGTGTAAAATCACAAGCATTTCCACGTTACCCAGGTCAAAAGGATACTGAGGTGGCGGTACCGCGCCGGGCTGAGGAGCTGTTGGGGCTCCCGGCGGCAGAGACACGGAGGTCAGGGTAGCCCGCAGTTGGCTCGACGGAGAGGGGCCACTTCCAGGTCCGCTAACTGCGACAGCGGCTGGTTTGGGGACCACTTTCGGTGGCAAACTCATCGCAAAAAAATCAACAAATAAAAACAATACCTTAATAAATACTGATACACACAGCGTCTAGCTTGCATGCGTAGGGCAAGCGTAGCAGATTCTTGAAGCAGGCCCCAAATCCCTTTAACGAACGGGGAAAACGAAGCTCGAATAGCAACACAAACGTCTTTTCTTCATGGAAAGTCGCTGTTCGGATCAGCGGTGCTATTCATGGGGACGGTGGGAGGTTTAGCCTCCCTCGCCCGTCCGGAACCAACACGGATCCGGCCCGGTTCGTTTCTTTTAAAAGAAATAATCGCCACGATCTTCAGCCTCCCTCGGCGATCTACCCTTTCTTCTCGACAAGTATGTTTTTTATCATTTTTTTCTCAGAGAGATGAGAGACTTCAGCAACATGGCGTTGCGGCCGCTTCCAGCAGTCCGGGCAGGACAGATGATTCGGCAAGTCTCGGCCAGTTACGGATTCGCTCGGCTAATCAACTAACCCACTATCAAGCGCTGTTATGATAAGAAGAGTTCACCTTCATAATATTTCATAAATACATTTTTTTCTGAACTTCTTTTGCTTTTTAGTTGTTTTTGAAGCTTCGACTTATTTAAAATAATTAAAAAATATTTGAGTCCAGAATGTAACATGACACTAAAAATGACTAATACATTAAAAAGTGAAACTAGAAATATTTAAATTATATCAAGTTGCACAAATGTTTATAGCAATTTTAATGTGTGCAAGGCCCGAAAGCATTTACATTCAGTAGGCTAGTCATCTATTTACAGAGAAGTTAATGGAATAGTACTGTGTGTGCACCAGCACAACATGTGTGCCAGTAACGCCATCTATTGTTCTTCTGGCTGCCTCGCATCTGCAACTTTGCCACATTTTCCCATTAGATTTACTGTTACTGGTTAAGTAATGTCATCCAAGACATTTGTTATTATATGACGATTTAATCAACACATCTCTGTAAAACAAAAATGTGTTTGTGAGTGTGTTTGAAAGTGAGATTTCAAACGAATGAACAAAACTGTAGACATAGGGCACAATGTTTTAAATTTGGTTTTATTATACAAAATAATTTTGTCACAAACGCTTACTCATAAAAAGACATATGACACATTATGGCTGAACTTATGTGACCAAGTTCTGGATTTAATAACAACAGCTGCTGCTTTAATTTATTGTGGTGGATTTATGAATTCATTCTCTCTGTTTCTGATCTGTATTTGTCTTCCATTACAGAAACTGTGACAATCTTGACACCAGGTCAAAACATTTCTTTGTTTTTAACACAAATATCACGTTAACGTCAGTATTAAATGTAACATTGCACACAACGATTTTCTGAAATTATGCAGTAGTTAAAAGTCAAATGTCCATTTCTGTATTAAAACATATTTATACCAATTCTTAATTAAAGGATTTAAAATTGTCCATGTGTGAACCGGAATTTCCATCAGGATAAAAATCCTGAAGATCTTTGGTTCACGTTCATATAAAAAACTGTGACCATAAATAAAAAATTATACAAAATACACTGGAACAGATCCAATCACACTGAACACTTACAAGAAATAGAAACATTACTTTGCTTATTTATCATTTAAGTGACAAACAAGCAGTTTCCAACATTTTCAGAGTGGTTCTCCCATATTTTTTTTTTTTTGTAACTATCTGTTGGATTTCCAGTGTTCAAAAAGCGCATTTATAGCTACATCTAACGTCAGAGTTCAGTGAAAGCCACTAATTCAACAGCCTTTGTTGAGAAGCACTGAAGATTGCAATCGTGCATTCACAGCAGGCACATTTTGTCCTGATAAGGAGCCGGATAAGCATGAAGTGGGAAGGCCGTGTGTATTTCAGTGGTTCTTGCATTTCCCAGTTACAGAGACTTTGTTAGTATCTTAAGCCATTTTCCCATTGTCCATATTATCCCTTGCTAATAAACAGCACTGAGCAACGACGCTTCACCACAGGTCACACTTATGTTTAGGGTTCATGGGAGCATCAGCTTTGCAGCCAAAGTGCTTGGAGAATTCACGTGAATTGGAGATGGTGCCGATGACTCTAAACCTCGATGGACTGTGAGTATCTGTGATCAAGCCCTCGTGCGAGCTCTCAGGTGTCCTGGCAGAGCACCACACCTGCACAAGTAATAAAATGAAAAAGAGACACAGTTTAGATTTCAAAACTATTTCTGTGATAAATTCTAATACGATTCAAGAGGTTGGCCAAACTGTTTTCGTCATAATTTTTTATGTTCGTTACGTTATTTTTTTCTTCTTCAAATATACATTCTTAATTTAAAATTTCAACTAATAAATGATGACGTATTAATGTGAATTAACCACCAGTTAAAATCAGCTCCACTTTACCAGCTTCTTTTTTTGTTCCACATCACGTCTCTATAGTAACAGAGATATTTAACCATTGTTTTTTTTTAAAAAGTATAATTTTTACCTTCTGAAGTTTGACAAAGTTGTACAAGACCTGCACAGAATTATTAATAACACTAAGGACAATTCTGTTATATATTTCTGTTTTCTTAGTGGTTTATTTGGAGGAATTTTGGAGCGATGTACTTAGTATTTGAACTAAAAAAAATTAGTAATTGGTGCCTTTACTTGCAGTAAAGTAAAATATAGTGTGAGTTACACAAACCTGGGCAAATCCTACAAAAAACAGCTGATGGTTGGTCATTCCCAGGGCCGGCAGCGTGGCCTCCTCACCATTCTTCTGGATCCAGTTCACATAAGCCTTCAGAGCAACAAATGATCATGTTACACACTGTTTTCCTCTGTACACAGAAAAGTACACAGAAATAAAGTGCAATGGTAACAGAAATTAGCTCCAATATGTTATATTCTTCCAGATAATAAACTGTTCAGTGCAGGGTCCTTTTACTTCTATGTGATTTGCTCACTGGGTTCAGAGCCTACGACCTTTCACTACATGGAAAGAATGTGTGCATGTGAAGAAGTAACCAGAGGCCGTCAAGGCCTCATAAGCACCTGTTGCATTTCCAGGCTTCACTGTAAACCACACAACCTGCTTTTTCCAATACAGATTAATGGATGTGACCCACAACAGCTTCGGCAAATAAACTCATGCAAGAGATTACACTGAGATGATAGTTATCCAACTTTCCATAACACTCTAAATGCTCTTTTGGATTTAACTGTTTCTTCACAGAAAGACACTTCCCTCATGTTTTAGAGGAATCATCCTCAAAGACATATAGAAAATGCAAATTCTGCTCTCTATTGACATCAGACCTTGTAGGCAGCATTGAGTCCACCATTGTCAGCGATGTTCTCTCCCAGGGTGTGTCTTCCATTCAGATGCTCCTGGTTGATGCTGTAATTTCCATATTGCTCCACGATGCACTGAGTGTGCTTCTTGAAGGCCTCTACAGAAGAGTTCTGCCACCAGGAACGCAGATTTCCATCTTTGTCGTATTCTCTTCCTTTAAATAAAAATGTTAAATATTACCCTGTTCTCTGCCAAATTGCTTCAAGACATTTTTATTGAACCTCAGTATTACAAGGTTCAATCTAGTCTAGACATGGTCATTGTCTGAAATATAATTTGTTTAAAAATAAATTACGAACCTTGGTCATCAAAAGCATGAGTCAACTCATGTCCCATTACTACACCGATTCCACCAAAGTTAAGAGCTCTGGAGAAAATATAAATACATTAAAAAATGTAAAGTTAAGTTGGCTAAAACAATAGTTGACATTTTCTTATTGGATTTCTTCCAGAGTCAGATGACACCAGACTCATCGCTTTGCACATAAACACAGTTGGGCTCTGCTGTCTCTGCCAGCGCCTCTAAAACTGTATTAATCACATGTTTGTTTAATCAGCACAAAAACCGATGTGCTTCACAGGATGTTGCACAATGACTTTCTTGAGTCTATTCATCATTCAATCACTGCTCAGATCTCAAAATGATTGAAATATTCAAATAAAACTAACAGAGAGAAACACAATGACAGTTCAGTCTGATTATGAGGTCGAATGATTGATTTAAAACTTGAAGTGCAATGTAGAAGACCTACTTCGGCCAGGAACGACTATAAAATGGAGCCTGAAGGATTCCTGCTGGCAGAACCATCTCATTCTTGGTTGGGCTGTAATATGCATTCACAGTTGGAGGGGTCATGCTCCACCTGTAAAAACAGAGACCACAGAGCCACCACATGAGGCTGACATTAAGGTCACAACCAGTTGAGAATACTGATGCGCAGTCTTCTGTGCCAAGCTGACTACAGATCAGTTTGTAAAGCATGGGAACTCTGATCTGTCCCCTCCTCTCAATGCCTAATTAGAGGCAAGGCTCAGTTCAGCAGAGAGAAGTTCGTTGCCTGGGAACATTTGTGGATGGCAGCAGTATTCTGCTGAGTCGGTATAATGGGAACATGTTCCTGATGGAGCTCCTCTCTGACAAACAGCAGCAGTGGGGATGATGGTTAAAAGGAGAAACTCACTGGTTTCTGTTGGAAGTTTTCCTCAGCTGGTCTGCCATTACTCTGGCAGAGAAGTTGTAGTACTGCATGACATTTTGGAAGTAGAGTTCTGGCACCACCTCAAACTAAAAGAAACAAGAAAAATGGTGTCCAGTGTTTTAATAACGCAAGAATGAGGCCATGCATGATAAATAAAAGTGGCAGGTGGTTTAAGACATGGAATGCACTTCCACATTTACCTACATCATTGAACACTTTGTCCAGCTTCTCAGGGTTCATAATGAACTCTGGATATCCAACCATGTTGTATATTGCGTCTGCCTGTGAAAGATTGGATTTGAGAAAAATGTAAAAGACACATTCCTGCACCAGGTGGCAGTGTTGTATATCTCTGTCACTTCAGAAGAAAAACCCTAACAGAATCATTTCACGTCTCCTTAAAGCAGGAGTAGGTATAATTCCCTTTAAAAAATGCAGAAAAACATCTTTCACCCACCTTTTCTTTTGCTGCTTTTTTTGTTTCCGGATCCATCCAGCTCACATGCTTGAGGCCGTCTTCAAACGCTCCTTTAATTTCTGAAACCATATCTTCAGCCTGAAGCAGATGATAGACAAAGGAAAGTAAGAAGCACATCATCCCACACAGCTTTGTGAGGAAAGGACTTTGAAGCACTTACTATGGCCTTACTGTCCTCAGCAAAGGTGGCTTTGACAAACATGGCTCCAAGAGCAAAGCCGAGGGCACTGTCGGTGTCGCTGACACACAACTTCCAGCGTGGAGTACAGCTCTGCAACATCAAATTAACACAAGTTGTGTTAAGAAATACATCCTCACATTTCTTATATTGTTAGTCTGCTTGGAATGCCATTTTTATCAGTGTCAGATTTTGGCCAACCCCTTTTGTCTGCTTCAATTAGTCATTTCCTTTATTTCCAACAAAGAATGTGGGTGAATTTGTTGTACTCAGGCTCTGTGTGTAGGAGGACTCATAGTAAAACAGTAGCTAGACTGCTTGTACTAGGACTGATACTACTATTATTGCTATTTCTCCCTGTACAGCTCTGTGATAGTGTAACAACCCAGTCTACCCGCCTTTAGCCTATTCTGTGCTGGGTGCCAACCCCACAACAACGTCAATATAAAACTATATCAGCATAGTATTTGGGATATACAGTACAAACAATTCATAAAACATAGCCTGTAAATGCATCTGGTAAAGACAAATCTTAAATCCAAATAGACCTGAAGCCAGTGAAGTAGAACTGAAAAATGAAGCAGTCCGACTTTTTTAACAAAAACAATTAACGCAAATAGAAAATGAGAGAAAATGGTTGTGATTCTTTTAAGAAATTTGTGACCTCTGTTCTCATTCTTTGCGACTGAGCTCTTATCTTTCTACGGGCTCAGAGACACAGCGTTACATCTTAAGGACTGAGTGGTACCGTGGTG
>JAUBNQ010000023.1:21208971-21221940 GCA_032353495.1 Ctenopoma kingsleyae
CACGTCCTCTCGCGTCATCCCGTCTGGTATCGCGGTGTTTGCGCCGACATTTCGTGCAATAGCCACCTACAGAGAGACGAAGAGACGAACCGAGAAGAAAAGAGGCCCGTGCATGAGTTAAAGTGTGTTTGTTCCAAAATTTCTCGGTAAGAATCCAGCAGCGACAGCTCGCTCAGTGGTGCATTCACAACGGGAGCCGAGCGCGAGAGGAGCCGCTTAAAGCGTGCATCCTACCCGCTGCTCCGCTCCGCCACACACACAAAGCACAAACAGCTAACAAGCTAACAGAGCGTTAGCTTGCTCAGGTAGCGAAGATTTGCTAATGTCACTACAGTTAGTATTTCAGATGTGAACTAGCTAGCTAACGTTAGTTACCTTTGACTGTCAGGGTCTCATCGTAAAGGCTTCGTGCCGAATAACTGTTCGTTATAATGAACTTCTTGGTTTACACGTTCAGGCAAATTTGTTTAAAATGGGGTCTAGCTTCTCACGACCGTTACTTAGTCAACCGACACGTTATTAAAGTTTGAATGAGTTTTTCAATGAGGCTCGGCTCATTTTCTGGTTGTTGATTCGTTGTGTGACCTGATTAATGAGGAGGAGGTGTGTTTGAGATTTGAACAGTTTTGTCTTCAGCTCAGCTTTGGATACAATGCGGTCGGTCGTTGCCCACCGGAGAGACCACCATGCACGACACACCCCGGGCCGTGACGTCACGGGCCCACAACAACACGACCTGTTGCTGTGAGCAGGTAGACTGTTGAGGACGAGATGACTGACAGTGGTCATGGAGACAGCCTGGGTTTAACAGCGTGTCTGTTGCACACTGAAAGTTCTCTGGCGCAGATTTAATGACCTGAGCCCTCTTTAGTCACGCAGTAGGTTTACTGGAGCACTTTCTGGAGCAAAGAAGAACCCGACTTTTCCTGGAGCACAACAATATATGTATAATTAGATTTTTAATTGGATTTTTTACAAGTATGCACATACAAGAAAAAGTACGGAGACAGGGAAGCAAAGTGAAATGACTGCATGCAGATCATTGCATGGAGCAATGCCCAAAGGCATACTATGTGAATCTGTGAAAAATCACAGCTCGAGCTTAATTTAACACAGTTTGGGCTGACAATGAGAGTCCACAAACAGTGGCGAAAAAGAATTCCCATGGCATTTTGAGTTACGTATCTAGTACAACATGGATTTACAGTAACCAGATTACTACAGTACGTTCCTCAATTAGCCAAGTAACCTAGTTTCTCTCAGTAACCTTGTTACTAAACTGCATGTGATGATGAGCGCTGCACTGCCCACAAGATGAAACAAATGAGAAATGATGAAACAAAGAGATGGATTTTTTAGTGTATTTTGCAGTTTGCCTTTTTGTCTCTTTGGTTTCATTATGCCCATTAGAGCCCAAACATTGAGCAGATAACTAACTTCTTCAAGATATGTGTATGAGATAAGTTTTAGGCACTTAAAGTGGCTGAGGTTTCAAAAAATAAAATAAATTAATTTATAATAATAAACAGTACAACAAAATATTTGGCATGATCTCCTTTTGCCTTTAACCAGCACTAGTTCTCTTACACTTGTGCGTAGTTGGACATGGAAAAACTTGCCACAGGTCTTCTGTGGATTTCGGCTGCCTCACTTCTTCTGTCTCTTAGTTTATTCTCAGACTGTCTCCATGATGTTGAGATCAGCGCTTTTTGTTACAGGGCTCCTTGTTCTTCTTGTTGCTGAAGATAGTTTTTTATAGTTTATTTATTTTTCAATAGAAGACATTGTGCACTTCAAATTCAATTACACTGTTAAGTGTTGTTGATTGAAATATGTGAACGGTTATAAATTTCAGCTGAGAAATCGAGGCACTACTTGGCTCTTTAATTCTGTATTTCTTCTATAAAATTTCTTGCTTTTTTCGCATTTTGAAGGTTATTTTCAGTGCCTTGTCAGATGCACTGTTGCTGCTTTAGCTGAACATTTACCTCTGGTTGTCTTTGAGAGCATAGGTGTTGCTGTTTTCTCTCCTGTGTCATTTTGTTCTCTTTCTTTTCCACAGACTTATTTTAATAGGTTGACATTCAGAAGTAACGAGAGGAGTGCCTGTCCAGGTTAAAAGTTCTTAAAAATAATCTGGTAGAAGTATTGTATGAACGATCAATCATATGTCAGTCTTGTTGTGATTTTTCTGTGCTGAGGTTGAGTATGGTGTAATTGATGATGATGTTTGAGGTCAGGGATTATGTTGTTGAAAGGTGTAGTGAGCTGCAGGTCGCAGCCTGGCAGTACAGATAGGGATGTTAAAAGTTGGCATTTCTAACATTTTCTTCCAGGTAACACGTTTTATGAGTTGCAGAGTGACTGAAATGTCAGAATTGAGTGAGATGTACATTTAGCACCTTTATGTTTCTCTGGTGGTTAAAGATAGGTTTAGTTTAGAAGGTTCCAGATGTTGGGGTGAAATCAGATTGTAGGAGCAGCAACCATTGCACCACCTACTGTTGCTCAGTTGGACAACGTGTTTTTATTGCTGTTAGCTAACATGTTGCTCTGTACCTCCCTTCTGTTTGCTTTCTCTTCTGATCAGCTGCTGTCTTTGGTGCTGTGCTGGCTCAGTTGCTGATGTTGCTCTGGTTTACATAATGCTAATGTTTCTCTGGTTGATATAATGCTAATGTTGCCCTGGTGTACATGATGCTAATGATGCTCTGGTTGATCTGTTGCTACTGTTGCTTTGGTTTACATGTACCTGAAATTGCTTTTTTTTAAACTGTTGGTGGATGTTGCTCTTCTTGCTCTTGTTGACAAGTTACTGATTCTGCTCCTGTTGACATGATGCTAATGTTTTGTTAACAATGTGTTAAAAGAGTTGCTGATTGACATGTTGCTCATGTGATGGTATTATACATTCAGTTGCTGAAATGTTGACTGCTGATCTGGGTATGCCTGAAGATTCAGGAAGCAGCATGATTAGTCCTGGTCATAAGTGTGTTAATGCTGGTCACCTGGTTGCCAGATAGTTGTTAGATTGTTGCTTGGTGTTTGCAGGATGTTATTGAGAGATTGTTGAGATAATTGAAAAGTTGAATTCAGTCTGGTTCTGAGTGATTCTATACATTACCGGTTTTGGCGATAGTGAGTTTTGGCTTTGAACAAGTGTGTCTTTGCTGTCAGGTATAAAGGCTGCTGCAATGTGATTGTGAGATTGGTTTTCCTCCTCCTAGTTTTAAATGTGTCTTGTGGTTGTTAATGCTTGAATATAGTTTAGTTATAGTTTTTTTTTTTTACTTTTGTGTTAAGGTCAGAAACAACCATTTGGTAGCAAGACTGAAATCAGATATTTTGAAATCCTTTGTTAACAACACTGTTCCGTCTCAGTGAAATCAAGTAATTGGCGCTTCTGAAGCACAACCAGCAACCAACTGCTGATACACCAACACACATCGGTCACTGAAAGCTAACTTAAAACTTACTATCAGTTAGGGCTGGGCAATATATTGATATTTTAAAATGATTGATATACTTCTAAATGAGATAGAAAATGAAACAATATAATAAATCTCGAAAGATCTCTGGTAGCTCAGTGGAATAAGTATCAGACTGGGATGCACTGTGGCTGCCCACTGTTCCCCCCAAGGGAGGTACGGGTTAAATGCAGAAGTCAAATTTTATTGTAACATGTAAATGTAATCAATGACAGTAAAGCTGATTATCCTTATCCTTACGCTTATCCTTTTGTCTCTATCCTGTTCTGTTCTCTGACAATTCAAAGATAGTCCTGCTCACTGCACTCCCCCTCTGAACACAACTCATAGCCCGCCCCTTCACAGCTCTTCAGTGTTGTCAACTTACGACGCTGTCGCTACATTTAGCGACCTTTCAGACCCCATATCTGGCGACTTTTTCTGGTGTTCTTGAAGACTTTTGAAGACTTTTTGTCGCCAAAGCACATATTGCTTTTTACCAATCTCAACGAGCAGCTGGTGCTGCTGTGGGTACCTCCCCCGTCTCAAAGTGCTCACAGGCAGCCCAGTCCTGGCGCATCAGTCGCTCCAAGCTGCAGTCAGAGCAGGAGATATTCACCCCTCCACGTCCAGACTGGACATGAATTGAGCAAAACAAGCTCCAGCGAAAGCTTCGAGCACTTCAGCGCCGTAAGACGCAGTACAAAGAGTGTGTTAAACTGCCACCATGGCCGTGAGGACGCTTCAACCCCCTGCCCTGAAACAAATCACACCGCAAAGCCCATACACTCGTGAAAAAGCAAGAGGTGGAACGACATTACCAAAGCAGTAGCTTATCATATCGCTAAAGACATGGTCGCTACCTTAACAGTGGAACAACACGGCTTTAAACGGTGCATAAAAGGGCACATTCTTTTTTTAACAACTCTTAATTGATTAAGCATAATCAGCTTTATTGTCATTGTCTTTATTGTCACAGCTTTATTGTCAACATTTACAACGAAATTTGACTTCTGCATTTAACCCATCCCCCCTTGGGGGAAGCTGTGAGCAGTCACAGGAGGTGCTCGGGAAGCTAGCGCTGAGTGTCCCCTATTGCCATTCAGCTTAAAAATATCGAGACGTGAGTTTTGGTCCATATCGCCTAGCCCTACTATCTGTCTGTTCTATTAAAGTTTGAAGTCAGTCAAGATGTTATGAATAGGAATTTTGTTTTCTGATGTTTTCACCAGGTTTCAGTGTTTACAGATATAATCTATTACACAGTGAAACAGTACACTCATCTAGTTGCATTGGTGAGTTGCAAGCTGCATGAGATTTATTTCCTGTTTGATGATATAGTCCAGACTCAGTCCAAAATACAAGCATTATCTCTGTACTATATTGTAGAAACAGTGAATGATATGTGAAAGAAATATACTGCACACAACCTCTCATTTACAGTATACATAGGGCTGATATACAGAACAATTGTAGAGATTAAAGGCCTCTAATCTCAAATGAATTGAATTATGTGACGGGTCATCTAATATGCCATTGTCAAGAGTTGTCACTTTACAAACTAGTCTTCATTGGAGGGAGTTACAGAATATGACCCTGGTGCATGCTTGCTTCAGTAAGAAGAAACTGATATAGTGAGTTAGTTGCCAAGGTTTTGGAGACGCGAGTGAATGATACCACCTCTGACTCTGTTTTGCACTGTGAAGCATTTTTGCCCTGTTTAAATAGCTAATTACTTGCAATGCATAACAGCAGATATAGTTGAGAAGAGAATATACCATTGATGAGTGCATCTCAGTTTTTTCCCTCTGTGTTTTGATCCTCTGGGAGCTTTATTTTCTTGTTTGTATCCTCTCTAAGGTTTCAGTGTAATATGTATATGTTACTCTGTGGAGATCAGTGCCCTTCTTTAATTGTTTTTCCTTATTTTGCATTTCTTTTATACTATTTGAAAAAAATAATAAACAAATCAGGTTTTTTTTAAAGTTATTAAAAGCTGAAGATTGCAACGGACCGCTTGTTAGGCTTGTTTACCTTTGGTGTTAGCTACCTTTTTGCCAGTTTTCTGAAGATTTAGCAACATCTTCACAACTGTCTCCCAAATCCTTCAAACACCACTGGTTTCCAAATGTCAGGACCCAAAGACAGTGCATAAAGTTTAAATAAATGGTCTTTGGGTTATTCTGAAAAAATGTAAGCAGTGTTGCCTAAACCCATATTGACCTGCAAAAGCCTGTGATAACATGTGGAAACCACTGGTCTTCCTCTATCTGCTCTTCATCTGACAGTAGTGTTGCTTTCTCCCCAGGTTGTAGGGCTGTTGTTTAGCAGTCAGTATGGCAGTAGTCATCAGGCTGCAGGGTCTGCCCATAGTGGCCGGCACCATGGACATCAGACACTTCTTCTCTGGCCTCACCATCCCTGACGGGGGAGTGCATATCGTTGGGGGTGAGCATGGAGAGGCCTTCATTGTTTTCGCTACTGATGAGGACGCTCGGCTGGGGATGATGCGTACAGGTGGGTCCATTAAGGGCTCAAAAGTGTCGCTGTTGCTTAGTAGCAAGACAGAAATGCAGAACATGATTGAACTCAGCCGTCGCAGGTTTGAGGCTGGTGCAGGTGCAGTGGAGACTGCTGCACCTACAGCAGGAAATGCCAGCCGACCAGGGGGTGCTGCCCCTATACCCACAGTGCAGTCAGGGTCAGCAGGTAGAAGCTCCAGCCATGGGAACCAGGGTTTCAGTAATACCTCAGCATTAGCAACAACTGCAAGCTCCTCTCAGGAGCCACCAAGCAACAAGGCTGCAGCCAGTTTGGCCAATGTGGTCCCCAGCTTCACCAACAGTTACAGTTCAGCACCCACAATCACCACAGCATTGGCATCACTCAATGCAGGCCCCCCACCCATCCCTCCACTCTCCAGCATGCCTTCAATGCCCCCCATGCCCACGTTGCCCACAATTCCAGTTCCTCCTCCAGTGTCCTCCCTTCCTCCTGTACCTACTGTCTCTCCTCTGTCCCAAGGTCCCCCAGTTCCTCCTATGTCCCACCTTCCGCATATGTCCTCCCTGCCTCCCTTCAACCCCAACCTCCCTCCCCCAGCAGGACTGGGCTCAGGCCTCCCTCTTGGAACCCCTAACCCCATGCTGTTTAATCCTCTCACCCCTCTGGCGTCTCTTGGTCTCCAGGCCCATATGAAGGCTGCTGCTGCAGTAGCCACTGGAGCAGGAGTGGCCAGTCCTGATGAGTTGTTTGTCCTCCTGCAGAACCTCCCCTTCTCTTGTACAGAGGTGGAGATCAGGGAATTTTTTAGGGGTTTAGGGGTGGATGGGGTTCGCCTTCTGAGGGATGCGCAAGGTCGGCCATCTGGCAGAGCAATGGTCAAGTTCTTCTCACCCCAGGACAGCTTTGAAGCAGTGAAGCGGGGAGGTGGCATGATGGGGCAAAGGTTTATTGAAATTGCACCAGGTTCTGAGCGACAATGGGCCAGCCTCAGTGACAGTACAACAGGACATGCTCCCCACAATAGCAGTAAATCAAATAATGAGTTACAGGACCAGCATCGTCGTGGTAATAGTGGAGCAGGAGGCAGAGATCAGCGAGGAAGGTCACGATCACCACACCGGCAGGAGTTTTGTGTGTACCTGAAGGGCCTTCCCTATGAGGCAGACAAGAAACAGATTAAGGATTTTTTTAAGAATTTGGAAATTGTGGAGGACAGCATCTACATCGCCTATGGACCTAATGGTCGAGCCACAGGAGAGGGCTTCCTTGAGTTCAAAACAGAACAGGACTACAAGTCTGCTCTGGGTGCTCACATGCAGTACATGGGCACCCGCTTCATTCAAGTTCACCCAGTAAGCCGAAAGGGAATGCTTGAAAAGATTGATGCCATCCGCAAACGTGAAGCAGCACAGGGTGATGGCAAGAACCAGGATGGCTTGAAAGTTCCCAGGAATTGCGCACACATCACTAATATCCCTTACAATGTGTCCAAGAAGGATGTCCGTGCCTTCTTGGAGGGTGTGGGGCTTTATGAGGACACCCTGAAGGTTCTCACAGACAGCCATGGCAATGGTTTAGGACAAGCTATCTTTCAGCTGCGGACTGAGGAAGATGCCCGCAAAGCTGAAAGACTGCACCGCCAAAAACTAAATGGCCGCGATGCCTTTGTCCACTTAGTGACATTTGAGCAGATGAAAGAAATTGAGAGGAATCCTCCTCCTCAGAACAAGAGAGGCCAACGCAACCAGAACCAGCAGAACCAAAATCAGAACCAGCACCAACAAGCCCATCCCAATCCTCAGCAGCCCCAGATCAACCCGTTTGCTGGGATTAGTGGGGAAGAGTTTAACTTTCTCAGAAACACCATGGGGAATCTCAACAGTGCTCCCTTTGTGACTCCATTCTCAGCCCCAGGGAATGGACTGGCTGGCCCTCCACCTCTCCCTCCTTTGGCAGCTGGGCTGGGGGATGTGAATCTAGGTGTGGCTCCTCCATTAGTTGCTGGTCTTCCTGGAGCTCCAATCCTGGAGCCACCAGGTTTTCGACCTGGAACTGGAGGGGGGGCTCCGTTCGGCCAGGATGGGCTGAGAGGCTTAGTGCCATTTGACAATGCCAACAGAAAAGGAGGGGGAGGAGGACAGAATCGGGGGGGAGGAGCTAATAACAACCAAGGGCGCCCAGGGGGTGGAGCCCCTGTTGTACCGCAAGTGTTCACACCTGGAGCTGATGGTCTCCGTAACCAGCCGCCCCCTGGAGGCTCCAGTAATCCCAACATTCAACGTGGTGCCGCTGGCCCAACAATTGTAAAGCTTCAGAACATGCCATTTACTGTAACTGTGGATGAGATCATGGACTTTTTCTATGGCTACCAAGTACTGCCAGGCTCAGTCTGCCTACAGTTTAGTGAGAAAGGTCTGCCAACAGGTGAGGCCATGGTGGCTTTCCAGAACCATGAGGAGGCTGCTGCTGCCGTTATGGACCTTAACGACCGTCCTATTGGAGCACGCAAGGTCAAGATAAGCCTGGGTTAAAGCTCCCCTCAAACTGACTCTAGGTAAAAGATGTTAAAACTACCTGGATTAACCATCCAAGTGGAACAAAGCCAACAAAAACCATACCTGACCCTACCATAAAGTTGTTTGTAGATAATGGCCGGTAAGCCCCATGGCCCTGCAGTCTGTCCAGTAGGAAACCTCTGATCCAGACTTTCCTGTTTCCTGCAGCTTACCCACTGACTTTGGTAACACAAACTGATGATGATATTGGCAGAATTTTGGTCTTTTCCTACCCAGTTTCAAACAATGCAGCTTTTTGTCAAATCGTGCCCAGAGTGCACACACTGAACATACTCACTTGTTTTGTTTCTGTGGTAAAATGATGATTATAATTAACAATTGTTTCTGTATGTGCTTAACTGTGCTGCTGTGGTTTAAAATTGACATGCTATGTTGCTCTGGCAAAACCTTTACATGCTCTGTTGCTATGGAAAATGATGATGAATTGCCACAGTATGTTGCCATGATAAAATGTTTATGCTCTGTTGCTATGGTAAAATGTTCACGTTATCTGTTGCTATGGTAAAGTCGTCACCTTATCTGTTGCTATGGTAATGTCTTAACTTTATCTGTTGCTATGGTAACATCTTTTCGTTCTCTCTTGCTTTGTTGAAAATATGATACAAAGCTATGTTCAAATGTTAATGCTCAGTTGCTATGGCGCAATGTTGACATGCCTGTTGCTATGGTAAAAAATTATACTGACATCAAGCTGTACTGCCACTGTAAAAGGCTGTCATGACACTCTGTTGCTATGGTAAAATGACGATACAGTTATGTGTTGCAAGATTCTCTGGATGTGCGATGGGCAGATTGCTGACTTGTTTTATTTTGTAAATAATGACATGATGCCGCTGAATACTTTTTCTGATGTTGCTGTGTTTAATGCCATCCCCAACCTCTCCCTTTCCACAGCATTTGTCCAGTAGGCGTTTGGACTGTAGAGCGCTAAGATAAAGTCTGTAGTGTTTTTAGTTTGGTAGATTTTTGTGGTATGTTTGATAATATTTTGGATGTTTCCATCTTTAAAGCTAGTTTTTGTTTCTAATGTCAGTGTGAACAAGCTTGTATGATCATGTAACCGTACATGGTTTGGAGTCTCCTTTGCTTTGGCTAATAAAAGGACATTCCTGATGCACAACTGCTCACCTGAAATGAGCTTATTCTGACTGTCTGCTCTTCACTGTCCGATTCATGAGTCCAGTTTTTTTTTTTTTTTTTGTTTTACTTAAATAGAAGACTGTTGGTTTTGTGTGGAATTTAGATTATACCTTCATGTCGATATTCCTGCCGACAGTATGCAGTGCAATTTGAGGTACCCTAAATTAACTACTACCTCAAGTAATCGTTACCACCTCTGCTAGCAGTCAGACCCAACATGTTATGAAACTGCCTTTATGCATTTCTGTAATTTTAAACCAAAGTCATTAGAATTCTGTAGTTTTCAGGCTGTGAATCCTGGATTACCTGTTATTGTCCACATATGCAGTACACAGGCGAACAAACTAGCAGGAATGCTAATAGCTGACAGGCCAACATGAAGTCAAATCTAGCACAATTTATTGGATTAATTTGCTATGATTTTGTGTTTTGTGTGATACACTAATTTCTGTGTTTTTTTAACAGTGAGATCTGCTTGTGTTAGGTGTACACATTTCTTTATGAACTTCCCTCACAAAACTATTCACCCTACAACCATCTGAAATGTCTTTGGTCACACAGCCGGTGCATACAGCTACTGTTGAAGCCTGGGCCTCCATAAATATAGATCGGGGGGGCATGCAAAAAGTACTGTGAAATACTGTAAACGTAGTTCAGTGAAACCTGTTTTTATCAAATTAGTTCTTTCATTACATATAGATAAATGCCTTCACTCAACTTAGGATAGGTGAGTTAAGGATTTAATGATCAGATTTAAGTAAACAGTTTAATGGTATCTGTGAAGACTCGCAGTCGTCCTTGTTGTCATTGTTATCCCAAAAATTGCTGTTCAGTGGCAACTGGACTTGTTTTTAAGTTCTTCCATCCAGGAGGCTTCATCAATTCTGACTGACTGGCTGGAGTAGCAGGCTTATAAACCCTGTGGAATCAGAAGTTAGTACTTGATTGTCACCTGTGTGTGTTGTTTCACCTGGCTTTTATGTGGACCACTGTGACCACCTGAGACACTGTGCATGACTGTGAAACCGCCGGAGTAGTATTTAAAGAACGGCATTGTAAGTGGGTGACAGATTATGCCTTAGGCCACCTCCTCTGTTCAGTGAGGGTCGTTCAGTGAACAGCTTCCCTCACCCCTTGTTCAAACAAGCTGTGAGGGGAAGGTGAAATATTTTTAAGAACTTAAAAACAAGTCCAGTTGCCACTGAACTGCAAGTTTTGGGATAGTTTGATGGTTGTCAAATTAGATTTCTGTCCAGGTGGAGACTTTATTTACTTGATAATAAAACATTTAAGTTTGAAACTAACTTTTCAGTCTGCAAAAGATAGAAAACAAAACCAATTAAGATTTGATTTCAATTTCTCGCCGCTTCTGTGCTTATTATGTAGGTTACTTTGTTTGTTTACTGCACACGTCGCCTCATGAATGTATCAGTACTGAATCTAACTGGCAGAAGTGGAAATAGTTTTGTCTGATGAAGAAATGCCTGCTGCATTCAGGAAATGGTTAACCTCCAAACAGGTACACAGATGAGCTGTTTGATGCGCATTTGAAAAAAGATTTGAAAAAGGTCTTAATGTTGTGTTTTGGGCCTGTTGTGTGGAAAAGAAAAAAGTGCAATTGAATAAAAGAACAATCCTGATGACCAACTTAGCATCTGCAAAGGATGTATGTGTGATAGAGGTAAAATTATGACATTACTGAATGACTGTCATATACAGGTGAGTTACAGATGCTAAACATGAGAAATAATAAATATTAGCAACAGCCTGTAAATACTGTTGCCTGTACTGTAGATAATAAACAATGGCCAATAATTTTGGCATTAATTGGTGGATGGTGGCTTGTACATGGTCAGAACTGTGTGTGTGAGACTTACAGGGTCCAGTGTTACATCATGCTCCCTCTTTCTTTCTCAGTGTTGTAGTAGTATTGTTTCTGTGTTTTTGGTCTTTCTCCTTTGTGATGTGATGCTACAGCTGCTTCTGACTGCGCTTTGTTTCTACTGCAAAGGATTAATAAAATGAAACTCCAGTGTTATCTCCTCTGTGGGGAGGTTGGCTTGGGCTCTTTTAGTTTGTTTTTTTCTGCTGTAGCAGCAGTACTTCCTTTCTGAAATTTCTAAATAAAAGCACAAAATTAACAAGCATGTCTTGTAGTGAGGGTCAGGGTTTATTCTTTTAGATTTAGTAAGACTAAATCTTAAATCCTTTACTAGCTTTGTCTGAAGACCTCAAAAGCATGTATACACCCGACAATTTCACTGTTGTGATTACTATATGAATCATAATTCAGGGTTGTCCTAGTTCAGTACAGATGTATCAGCATATTCAATTGTGCACCTGGTCAGAAAACTGCACATATTTAGAAATAAAAATCATATTATTGAACACATACTGCCATGCGTTTGTCAAAAAGAATCACTTAGAGTGGAGAGAACAACCTCAGTTTACAATGGAGCACTGGAGGGATGATGGACTGTAATAAGGTCATTTAAAAATAAAAAGCACCTTGCCTTGTCCCACTTTCTTTTGGTCTTTTCTTCTTTTTGTACTTTGTTCTTTGTGTCATGACTTCATGAACCAGGTGAACTGCTTTGTTTTTTAGACAGCTTAAGAAAGACAGCTTTCTTAATTCTAATGCTCAAGGAATAAGTTGTACCAATACTGGTGCTTACGTTTGGTACATTCCACATATAATTCGCACATTAAGAATAAACAATGACTTGCAGTATGCAGTGCATAATTTATTGATGTGTACAGCGTTTGCTGCGAGTATCATGCATTTATCAGGTCTTTGTAGTTGTTTTAATGCTGCTTTTATTTTGAAGGAGTTTGGTCGGAAGTGTTGAATAACAGGCGCTGGAAACGTCATCCAATCTCTCTGAACCCAAAAGGACGTGACTGACAGTCATCTTGTCCAATCAGGTTCCGGGCGTGTAACTGCCTGTCCAATCAGATTGCAGCGTGTGTACCCGCCGCTCCCTGTTAGCTAAAGCTGCTGTGCGAAGATTAACGGCTGTTTTTCGACTCATCTACAGGTAAAATCTAAAACTTTGGCGGCGATTAATCTTCTGCGTAATGTGTAACAGAGCGGTGAGATAAAGATTAGTATACTCGGTTGTGTTTATTGTGTCTGGAAAAGAATGTGGTTTCCTGTCTGTGAGTAGTCGTCCTCCGCCGCGGTGTTTGCTCCTCCTGGTCTGAAGGAGATAAATTGTACAGGCTGTGATAAGATTATGTATGTACAATAGTTATATTTGCATAATGATAACTGTGTGTGT
>JAUBNQ010000023.1:21342080-21356576 GCA_032353495.1 Ctenopoma kingsleyae
TTGTATACGTTTTCAAGTGAGACAACTTGTATTGTGAGTTGGTGCTATAGAAATAAACTGAATTAGATTAAAATAAAAACACGGGTACACGGGTAAGAGTGACAAAATTATACAGTGTTGTAAAAACAATTGTCCTTATACCCTGCTGGACAAATCAGAACAAAATGACTGAACAGCACCATTTGTAGGTTACGTGTCTGTATTGCTACCGTTGTGGCATCACCTCATCACTGTGGGCCAACAGCAGGTAGAGGAGCCTCAGAGCAGCCAAACCAGTGTCCTCCACTCTGAGCCCAGTCAAACCAGTCTCCTCGTGTGTTCTTGATCCAGCAGTAGAAGCAGCACAGTCTGTTGGTGGCAAGCTGGCAGCTGCAGGGTCTGAACCACTGCTGCCAGCAGAAGTGGAACGGAGGGAGTCCAGAGTCTGACACAGCCGAGACAGGTGAAGGTCCAACAGAGGGAGGAGAAGGACGGCTCCGGGACACGACCTACACAAAAACACAAATGTTTTTGTCATGTGGACTGTTACGTGCTGCCCTTACATAATTTGGCCACAAGAGAGCTCTGTTGTTCACAGAACTGTTGAGCTTGTTTGTTTTCTGGTCTCTTCAACAGCTATTGTATAAAACTAAGGTTTCAGCACAGCATCTGTACCACACAGTTGGGTCTACCTGCTGCTTCTGCTGCTCACTGCAGCTGATGTTTGGCTCAGACTCAGCAGGTTCAGTCCAGTAACAGCCAAACTCTGGACAGGATTCAGAGCAGCTCCACCACCAAGGCTGGGTGCAGCATCAGAGTGGAGCAGAAAACCTGACGACAGCCCACTGGACACATAAAATACAAAATGACAGACAAGGTAACAAGATAAGATAACATTTGAGCTGTGAATAGTGCTACAAGTAATAGTGTAACCCCCCTGCTACTCCTGTTGAAACTACTGTATATCACATACTAGTATTTAAGTCATGTTTGTGTTTTAAAGATACTGCAGTGTCACAAAGATTGTGCACATTTTATTATATTAAAGCTTTTTTCTGAAACGCGGGCGGATTTGGTGACATCATGTGGTGCTCAGCGAATACTTCAAGAAACTTGACAGCAGCCACAATATACAGTATAAAACGTAAGATGTTGGAGTGACCATAACATGCATGATGTGTTTACTCCTTAATTCTTAATCAGAGTTGCTCAAAGGCACTTTGATGACTGTAATAAGTGGGGGGTAAGTGGTGCTTTTTAACTTTATTTTGCCGCACCTGACACTGAACTAATGTCTGTTTCTTTATTAAGGTGTCTGTAAGGTGTCCCCTCTAAGTACTAAAACACTGTGCATCTTACACATCAGTATCCAGATTCTGATGGTTACAATGCAGAATGTTTACCTGGATGTCAGGTGTAAGTCAGTCAGGCTCATAGACAGTAGATGAGATAGAGAGAGGCTGCTGGGGGACAGAGGCTGCTGCAGCATCAATCCGAGCAGGACTCCACCTGGAGGACAACACAGACATGAAATTTGTGAGCAGCAGTCGTGTGTCTGGGAGAGCGTTGCTAACTTTTGTTGATGCTGGACAGTATTTTACTCTTCAGCAGGGGACTTTGTAACCACGACCATGGTTTTAATGATAATTAAAATGTGAAACGGTAATATTAACCTCCAGAGATTTTGCCATAGTTTACAGTGAAACTGGTTACTGTTACATCCCTACTAGTATGGGTGTAGAATAATCCTCAAATGTTTGGAGACATGTTAACGCCAGACTGAATTCTGTACAAACACTTCTGTGTATTGTTAGGTTTGTGTCTCTTCTAAACATGAGTAACACTCCTGATACATAGATTAATATATAGAGATTATTACCTACACAGGTGTAACTGAATGTAGAGTAACACTGATACTGACATTTAGCTGCATTGGACAGGTTCACAGACCGAAACTTCAACAAAACAACTATTTTAACTGAATTTATTTTTTATGGCTTATTATTTTGACAATTAGAAACCTCTAAATGTGCAGGAGATTACTTATTTCCATTTATCACCAATTATTTGAAGATGTGCTGCAGACTGACCTCGGTGTTGCAGGTGTGCAGGTTTGACAGACAGGAAGGGGTCTGGACGAGACACTTCCTGTCTGTCACCAGATCTGGATGCCCCTCTATCTGCTGAAAAACACAGGTCACTCAATCAAATTTCTGTGGTCGTCATAAACAGAATAAACACATTCGTTTCACATCACGGTCTCTGTGACCATTAACACCACAATTATTATGTGACCCTCAGTCACCCACCATCTCTCCGTGTCTTCACCGGTGTCTTCACTGGCGTCGTTCGGGACAGGACCTGAGCTCCAAACGTCTCCTTGGTGATGAAACCGTTTCCTGTTGGAGAGGAGGAGCTGCTGCCACTCCCATGATGCAACTGGGCAAGACAACTGGACACTTTAGGACTGAGAGCAGGAAACAAGAAAGAGAGAGCAGTCAGTCAAAAACCAACTCATGTGTTAAATATCGATAAGACAAATTATAATAAAGACAATAACAAATACATTCAAATCCCATTCAGTTCAATATTATATAAAGAGAAGAAAGGCAGAAAATGCTCAACAGAAAAATAATTAGAATTTGTGCTGATAAATACAGAAATAAATAAATGTGATAATAATAATAATAATAATGATAACAATAATACAATGTATGTGATTATCATATCAGTTGTTAGTAACCTTAATAATAACTGACCTATTTCTAGATAGTGGAGAGGCCGTCTTGTTTTTGTCCGAACTGAACAGCTTGGTCTTCATCTCACTGATCTCTGCTTCTTTAAACTGCAGCTCAGACTGCAGAGATTGAACCTGCACACAGTCGACATGTCACTATCATGTTATCGCGAGGATTATTTTACTGCATATATGTGTTTGTATGTGTTCTTCAGTTCCTCACCTTCTTGTTGAGCTCCTTCTCCCTGTCGCTCTGCTCTTTCTGTCTCTGAGTATCCAGCACAATCTGATTCTGTTTTTGAGCCTCCTTCTCCTGCTGAGCTGCTTTCAGAGAATCTCTCAGGACGCGGATCTCCCCGCTCTTCAACAAAATCTCATCCTCTACTTCCTTCAGCTAATAAAATACACATAACATCTCACATAAAAAACTGTTAAGAACTGAAAACTGGTCAGTTTCACAAGTGAAAACATGACATTAAATGCACTGCAACGACTTTTCTTATGTAGTTTTGATTCCTGTTTTCACCCTCCTGTATGATTTTGGCAACTGAATTCCCTTTACAGTTTATAAAGTAAAAAACACTAAATCTCACCTTCCTTTTCAGCTCTGCATGTTGGGCCTCCAACAGGCTGTAGGAGTCGCTTCTATCTGACCCAAACTGCTGCTGCCTGTTACCTGAACACACAACACAGAGCTTTACTGCCATGTAGTAGTTCTGCAGGTTTTAACACAGGGAATATGCCAGTACATCTTGGTACAGTGTATAAAATGCAACAACATGCACAAAATCCCCAACCGATCAGACAAACAAAAGTTTACAAACTCACTCACTAAATCTCTGTAATATACATGTATTTAAGTAACCTGGTTATTATTATATATCCATGTATGCATGCAGCACAGAAGTAAACTGATTTCTCCTCTACCTTTGCCTTATTTTGGAAGCAGGCCTCACAGATTTTGTGACACCGGCTTCTTGAGTTTTTTTTTTTTTCTTGGCTCTGTGTGTTTGTCTGAGCAGGCAAGAGAGGAATACAGACAGATACAACAACATTGCTCTGTGTAATGATCTCTCTTTCAATTTAGTGTCTCACTCATTTCCCTGTCTGCAGCCTTTTTGTCCTGCACATGAACTCTTATAAAAACTGATTAGAAATCTGGTTACATATGTACATAGCAGAGAAATCAGCAATCAGAAATCAAGTTACTCTAATCACCTACTCTGATTATGAAAACCAGGTTCCCTGTTTACAGTACAGTTAAGAAATCTGTTTACTTGTGAAAGCTGACTGTAACCAGGTTACTGAAGTGCATGTACATGCAATGACTGATGTAGCTTAACAGCATGATTCACAATTACTTGTATATTTGCCTTTGTGGCCATCTAATAATATTAGTATTGCCAACTAAAGTGCTGTTAAATAAATATATCACTTCCATTCTGCTTTAAATTTCACAAGACATTCTCTGAGACCGTGAATTATATTTCCGAAAAGGACACAACACTGTTATGTAAAGCTGTAAAATGTGCATATTTTAAATCCAAATTGGCTCTTAGTCACACTCAGAGGAACAGACTCTCTGTACCAGAAAAAGAGCCAAAACATTGTACTTTTCTTAATGTGAAAAAGAAAGAAATTTAACAGGATCAAATGAGATGGAATTCACAGTTACACTTTTTTGGACTCAGCACCTGGATGGATATATTTGCATGTGTTTTCACACTGACTGTTTAATCACTTTGGTACATTTGATGCCAGAGGAGGAATAAATAACTTTTCACTGCTGTGTAAGTCAACAATATAACAACAATAACATAAATAAAGTCAATCAATAGCTCCCTGGGAGGACAGGCCTCAACTTGATTTGCAAAAGTAATTAAAAAATGATCAGCAGGAATTTAATGATATGATAATACGAACTATCAATTAAATTAAATATCTAAATCAATTTGGTTCTTTAGTTATGACAATATGTTTGAAAAATTACAGAATGGAAAAAAACCTCTGAACTCACCGAAAGGTTCTCTGCTCCCTTTGGTGCTACTACTGTACCCAAACATGTTCTCTCTGCCCTGATTTGTTGTGGCTCTGCTGAGAGATTTGCTATGCCCTACACATGATGACCAGGCTGACTCATGGGCTGGCTCCATGGGTTTAGACCCTGCCCCTGCAGTGGCTGAGGTGAGGGCCTGCGAGGCGATGATGTCAATCTCATTCAAGTCATCTTGGGTAAAGTCCTCATCATCTCCAAACGGGTCATCAAAGGCCACTGCAGTTGCTATGTCGTGGTTCAGGCCTCGGAGGCGTTTAGTGGGTGGGCAGTTCATGCTGTGACGGAGAAAGAGGAGAAGGACTAACACATTTAAAAGCTGCCAGTTCTGATTTTCTAAAAACTGTTGGTTGTTGTCACTGGACTTATATCATCTCCTATATTTATCAACCACCTCAAAAAACAAACCTGCCAAACATTCTCAAAGTGACAAAACTTTGGTCACAATTTTAAGCGAGAATATAAATGACAGTCATCAGTTTGGGTCTTAAGGTATCTGGTATTTTTAACAAGGTCACGGTCATCACATGCTCCCATGGTGATCTTGCTTCTACCTGAATATGTATATGTCCCTAACTGAATTCTTTAGCTCATCTCAGACTTCTTACTCTGGAGCACTAAAATCCAAGCAGAAATCCCCTTAACTAATAAACTTTGAAGTACTGATTAGTAAGCTAACTTAATGTAAAGTCAAAGGACATGCTCTGTTCGCATTCTGCGTATACAATATAAAACACTACTTAAATTGTTTAATAACATAGTTTGACCCCTAACACAAGCATACATCTGTATAGATAACACAATGTTTCATGCAAAAGTATTAAATACCATAGAAAAAAGGGGAATGCTGGTGATTCTGAAAGATCATGAAAATCTGAAACAAAACTGATTCTAAATAGACAAACTTTCCTGTATAAACGCTTCATTTTTAGGCCCACCCCAGGGACGTCAAGGTGTATTTGAGTCACACACAAACATTGTATAGCTTCTCCAAAGTTAGCTACCACTTTACGTGATTCTTATTAAACTAATTGTATGCATTTCAGAGTCAGGACCTTATTACAGCTCATCAAACTTTCTGCAAAGAAGGGTCCGCTTGCTTCTGAGTGATACATGAACAGAGAGCAGCAGGTTGCAAGTCTGATTTTTGCTTTATTAAATTCCAACGTGGTTCATTACTGGTTTCTTACCGAAGTGAAACAAACAACTGCTCGTTTCTCGCTAAAGCAAACTTTCTCAAGAAGCTCTCATTACGTTACCTTGTCTCCTGGTGATGCTGTCAGTCCTGGAAGCTGTTAGCTGTAAGATAATTCACTAGCAGCGCTTACAGAAGGAAGTTAGCCCGCTAAGCTAACACAGCTCACTCGGTCAAAACACTATGGAAACGTAAAGTGATACTTCATGAAATACAAGTTAAAAGTATCTGATACTTGCGTTCTTTCACACGGTCCGTCATCACTAAATTAAAAGGTTTTAATGGTACACCAGCAGCTAAACAGCCCCAAGTTATAATTATCGACATTAAAGTGTGTTGTTGACCCCGCTTTGGTGCCGCTGCGGATCTGACCAATCACAGCGCTTCACTGACTGTCTGACCAATCAGTGTGGTCATCATACTGGTCATGCGCAGAATTGATTTCTGTACAGGTCTCTGTAGGTGACAAACTGTACTAAACGCGCAAATGAGTAAGAACAAACAAACCAATGCAGCACGGTAAATGGACACAGTTTACTACTGGATCAACAGGCAGATATGTTGTTCTATAAACATTATATAGTTATGTTAAGATTACGCAGTCATTATCAGGCAGAGACTACAGGTAGTGTACAAATAATGATATACTATGTTCTATACTAGCAGCACACATACACACAAGATTACGACATACCAGGTACCAAGTTAGTTTGTAAGTTTTTTTAAGCCATATTACAAATACAATAGACACAGTGGTTTAATGATTAACACTGTCGCCTCACAGCAAGAAGACCTGGGTTAGAATCCACGGGTCGGCCAGGTGCCTTTATGTGTGGAATTTGCATGTTCTTCCCCCTGTCCGCATGGGTTTTCTCAGGGTACTGATGCCTGTACTAACAGCTTCATAGTGGGCCCTTAAGGACTGGGTTTGGCTGTATACTATGCCAGCCACTTGGTTATAACATTCCATGTATGCTCTGCTTGCTAGCATCTTGCAACCGGCTGTAATGTGCTGGATTGTCTCAGGGGCAACGTTTCACAGCTTGCACCTGGGGTCTTGCCTGTTGTGGTAGACCCCAGTGTCTATTAATCTTGCACTTAGAGCTTACTCTTGTGCTACCATGATTAGTACCTCTGTGTTGTCTTTCAGTCCAGCTTTGTCCTGCCATTGGTAAGATTGGTAACATACAGTATACACACACACATACATCCATCCATCCATCCATCTTCCTAACTGCTTGTCCTCGTAAGGGTCGCGTGGGGTGCTGGAGCCTATCCCAGCTGTCATCGGGCGAGAGTCGGGGTACACCCTGGACAGGCCAATCCATCACAAGGCCGACATACAGAGACAAACAACCATGAACCTACGTACAAATTAGTGTCACCAGTTAACTTGACATGCATGTCTTTGGATGGTGGGAGGAAGCCGGACTACCCGGAGAGAACCCAGGCAGGCACAGGGAGAATATGCAAACTCCACACAGAAAGGCACCCGGCCAACCCGGGCACACACATACAGTGCCTTGAAAAAGTATTTATACCCTTTGAACTTTTCCACATTTTTTCACATTACAACCACAAACCTAAATATATTTGGAAGGAAAATGATACATGATGTTCAAAACATTTTTACAAATAAAAATTAGTGCAAATAAAAAAAGGTGATGTGTGCATATGTATTCAGCCCTGTTTACTTCAATACCCCTAAATGAAATCCTTCCTTCGGAAGTAACATAATTAGTAAATAAAGCCCACCTGTGTATAATATAATCTCAGTATAAATACAGCTGTTCTGTGAAGGAGATGTGTGTAGAGGGTACATGACCAAGTGTTCTGGTCAGATCAGGCCAAATTTGCTTCTTGAACTTTCTGGCCTACATACAAAATGCTAAGTGTGGCGAAAACCTAACAATGCATATCAACCTGAACCCACCATTCCCAATGTGAAACATAGTGGTTTCACATAGTGGTGGTGGCACCATCATGCTGTGGAGATGCTTTTCTTCCACAGGGACAGGGAAGCTGGTCAGAGTTGATGGGGAGATGGATGGGGCTAAACAGGAAGGAAACCTAGTAAAGTCTGCAAAAGACTTCAGACTGGGGCAGAGGTTTACCTTCCAGCAGGACAACAACCCTAAACATACATCCAGAGCTACAATGGCATGCTTTAGATCAAACCATATTCATTAGAATTACCCAGTCAAAGTCCAGACCTAAATTGAGAATTGTGAATTGAGAATCTGTGATAAGAATGGAAAATTGCTGTTCACGATGCTCTCCATCCAGTCTGACTGAACTGGAGCATTTTGCAAAGAGTAACTGGCACAAATTGCAGTCTCTAGATGTACAAACCTAGTAGAGATATAGTCCAAAAGACTTGGACAGGTGTAATTGCAGCGGAAGGTGGTTGAGCAATGTATTGACTCAGGCAGGCTGAATACAAATGCACGCTACAATTTTCATATTTGTATTTGTAAAAAATTGTGAACACAAGGTGTCATTTTCCTTCCACTTCACAATTACATATCATATAAAATCCCAATAAAATACATTTAAGTTTGTTGTTGTAACACGAGAAAATATGGAAAAGGGGCATGAATACTTTTCACGGCACTGTAAAGTCACATTTTTTGTAACTACAATGTACATTTTACAGTACAAATGAATGACTTGAGAATGTTATTAAGGCATGTGGGCAACAAAATGATCTGTGGCAGTTCCTCATATTTTCTTCTTCAATTACATAATAAGAACAAAAGTTTTTTTAACACAATTTCTTCAAACTTCAGCTTTGTTTCCCACCCCCGTACCCTGAAGCAACACTCTATTTACAAAAATACTTACGACAGTATGGCTATTTCTCCTTTCCTCCGATTATTACTGTCTTGTTTACCTTAAGTTTTATTTTCTTCCACTTAATTACCAGTAGTAATTTGATTGGAATCTGACTCATACTGTAACATTATAGTGTCATTATATAGTGTCATTACACTATCTGAAACTGAGCTAAAATTATAAAGACTGGAGACAAAATTAATTAATTCAACTGCACCTGTGCAACACCTGCTATGTTGGGGCGTAATCTGACACTAGCTGCCAGTTTTTATCCACATCTCATTTCAAAGGCTGGTGGGTGTTATATGAATCCCTGCATGTACACTCTGGTCATACAGAAGCTTCTTGTGGCTTCTCAGCAACAGCAACTGTGCTTTCCATTTTTAGACATAGACAGGTCTGTGTGTCGCAGCTGAGGCTCTAAAATGTGTGTGTGTGTGTAACTCTGACACATGCTCTCTCTCTCTCTTTCCGCCTCCATACTTCAGCACAGAAATGGCAGAGCTCAGCGACAGGCATCCAGATGCACCCATCATCATCCTGATCCTCAGGACACACACACACGGTTATCACCAACATCTGCACTGCCGTAATATCACTGGTTTCACCGGTATTCTGCACTGTGGCAAGTCTGCTCTGCAGAGATTAAGCTTTTTGCATCTTAAAAACATAAATAACCGATTTAACAAAGCAGTACACACACACATACACGTATTTAGCAGGCAAACTAGTTACCATAACAACCAAACAGTCAAAACAGGGTCACTGAGTAAATCAGATGAAATTAAGCCTACATACATGGGTATGTGAGTGTTACTGCAGAGCAGAGGAGAGGCTATAATTCTGGCTCATATTTCTGCATTCTGATTCTGTTCATTATGAGACATCGCTGGCTGTCCATCTCCTACAGTGTCCTCTCAGGAGACACTGTAGTGGAAGCAAACCACTGTCCACAGAGAATGAGAATCGTGTTCACTTTAAAGGGGATTCCATCTGGTTGTTATAGCCAAAGTATTTAAAAATGCATTGTGAAGAGCAGAGCGACACTGTGCGTACCGCGGCAGTGACTCCGGAGGGGAGGGGGGTGGCTTAGATGTGTAGAGGGTACATGACCAGCAGCTCAGACACAGATACATGGACAGGGTGAGAGATATAAAAAAATGGTAGAAAGCTTTAATCAGGTAAACTAGTCAATAATGGACATTTTAAAATCAGCTTCCTACCAAATATGTGTGTTAGCTTCCCTGACAATGGTTGTTATGGTCACTACAACATACGTAATCGTTCCCACCATCATGATTTGGGAGGGGCCAGGAGACTTAGCTGAACAAACCTTTAAAATCCTAACTGACAAACACTGGTACGATTGAATAGAGGTGTAGTGCTCCTTTAAAGATGTCGGTGCATGCTTGTGATACTTGCAGTACAGAGAACCTTTGCTAAATACTAAGTACTAATACAGTACAACAACATAAAAAATAAAAAATAAAGAATTTGATGAACATGAGGTCACCGAGACCTCGTCCTTTAGCCAGCAAATCTAAACAGTTCATCAAGTTTACAGTTGTACCACAGTTAAACAAATTCCTTCAAAGCGTTTCTTAAAAATTGTGCTTTGAAGGAATTTCCTAAAACTTTCTTTGGTGGCCAAAGTTCAATGGTCAAGGTCATAGTGACCTCACCATCATGCAATCTTGTGAACTAACGTGTCAGGAATGCTTTGAGGGAATATCTTTTGGCACAAATTCTCACTTGGACATGAGACCCAAGTCTCTTTAGGTCTGTTTACACCACATCTGACTGTTCTCAGATCCCTCCAATAATTGGGGCTCTTTATTGTGTTTTTAAGTTATTATTCATTTGTCAGCACTGGGTTCAAGTAGATTCTCCTGATTTGAAAAAAATCAATCCGCCAATAGACACATCGCAGAGACTCCATCTCCCAGTATGCTTTGAGCAACGTCTGTTGGAGGATCCTGGAAGAACAGCTAGAAGATGGATGGTGTGTTTCCTCAGTTACTGTATGGATTGCTGCAGTATAGGCTGTCTCCTGCACATATTGAGGCATTGCTGAGGAGCTTCACTCAGAGAGGAAGATATCCAGAGGGAGACCACTGCATCTGATTGGCTGATGATACACCAATCAGACACCATCCTCAGTATGTGACTGTGTGTGTTTCCCTCTCTGATTCTGAATGCACCGTGTCAAGCCTGCACATATTTTCACGTTTGCAGTTCTGCATGCATGCATGATCGTATGTGTGTATACAGGATGCTAAAATCTGGAGCCTTGAAGGAGGAGGAGGAGCAAAAATAGAGATGCTGGGGAAACAGATGAAAAAATAAAGAAGAGGGATATATAGAAGAGAAGAAGAAGGGAGGGAGGAGGACGGTGAAGAGTGGACAGATGCTGAGGAGAGAGTGATAGTGAAAGCCACACTGAGGAGAGATCGCCCGAGAGAACGGGGAGGAGGAGGAAGAGACAATTTGCTGGAGCAAGGACCAGCATCGCCAATTTACACAGGAACCGAGGCAGCTGTCTGTTGCCGTGACGATGGGCTGCTGGCTCTCTGGACCATGGATGGGTGACCAAACGGTGAGTGAACAAAGACGGGCATCGTGTGTGTTTTATGACGTCTCATTTTAAGATGGTAATGAGCTCTGTAAGGCACAATCCTGTGTGTGTAGATGCTAATTCAAAATGGCATCATTTCATGATTTATGTAGGACTCGTCAGCATTTGTGTGATTAAGAATATTAATGTGGGTGTTTAATTCTCAAACAGTTTAAATGTCTACATTTTTCTTTTTTTTAATTTTTTACAAAGAATTGTCAAGTTGTGTGTAAGAATGTTCATATTTGTGATCTCCATCTGCTGAAGTCTCACAGTCTGTCTGTGGCCGTCCTCTGTCTCCACACACACACACAGGTGCCATTTTGTGCTTTTCAGTTCATGCTGTGTGTGTGCCTGGCTGAATGTAGCGAAGGGTGACTCATGGATGTGATGTGCTGGAGTTAACAATACTGTTCATGCGTCTAATTCGATGGCTGCTGAGCTGCATGTGTGTGTGGGTGCGCACGTGTGTGTGAAGCAGGATGAGGTTTATGTTGCCTCCTAGGTGTTAACCCTTTAGTGCAAATATGAACACCATGTTCACATTCATTTAAGTGAAAATGACAAAATTCAAAGGTTGTTATCCTGGAATAAATTTACTAGCTATCCTAACCTAATGCATAATGTTTTTGACAATGATTTTTTTTGTCTGTAGTGTGTTGATACTAAAATAACATTAGATTAAATATACAGACATCTGACAAATAGAAGGAAAAAACAGAATGAGCGGAGAAACCTAGCAAATGCATATCCAGGTTCTGCACAGCATGGTAAAATTGAGCAGTTAACATCCAATCATGCTCTGTGGCATGTATAAAACTGCTGAACGGCAGATTTTGATTTTGGATCGAGATGGCAAGAGAAACAGATCTAAGTGGTTTTGAAAGAGGGTTCATTGCTAGGTCAGGGATAGCAGGAGTTTGAGCCACACAGACTTCTCAACTGGCTAGTGTTTCAATAGACTAAAGTCAAAGACATCAGTATGCATCAGTGCATAAGGTCGGAAATTGTGGTTGACAGCACACATTTACTGTGATGCTCGTGTTTGTAAAGAAAAAAAACAGAAGATGATACTGTGTTTGTCCTCATGATACTGGAAATGTCAGTGGAGCACTGAATGGTTAAACTAAGCCAACGGAATGGTCAAACTGATGGTAGATTTTGGACTGATGTGTTAAGACAGCACTCTCCCTCACCTTCATCATAAGACTTGTGGAACCAATGCCGAGGTACACGGAAGCTGTTCTGGCAGCACATGGTGGCTCAGCAACTGACTGTATGTTGATTTTCGTTTAATTCACGTGTAGTTAAAATGAATGTCTTTTGGTCATTAGTATAAGTCAAAACACTGGATCTTAAATTTTCCATAATGCAACCGTATAGCACCTAGACCTTCCCTGCTTGGTAAATACAAAGTTCTTTAAAACTCAATTTCAGTGGTTTTAGTCAGAATATCACACATTTGCACAATTTGGTTTTCGCTAATACCATCACCACAGCATAGGAAGTGGGAGTACAAACAACCCATAACCCAGTAAAATTCAGACTTGGCCTCCTTGTCTGGAGGACTAGAGGGGTGAGACGTCTAACTACCATATGTACAATTAATGGCCAACCTGATGTAAAAACCTACCACAGCAATCAACCAACACAAAATAAACTAATTACAACAAACACCTGCAGATAATTGTGTACTGTAATTACTGTGTACAGCAATACAACTGGCAAATTGGTTTTGTAATTCCAGTAAAATTACAATTAGAAGATTAGAATGATAAAAGTGACTAAAAATGTTTAATTTTAAATTATTTCTCCTTCCTGAAGAACCTTTTCCATTTCATATTTCATCTTCTAGCTCCTCATTTTGGTTTTATAGGACATTTACTCAATGTCTGGCATCAAACAGGAGACACACAAAGTTAGGCTATGTTCACATTACAAGCTGTAGTTACCCAAATTTGATCTTTTTGCCCTCAAGTGACTCAGATGTGTTTTTACCATTAAAGTATGAAGAATCAAATCACACTTTTTTAAATCAGACCTGGGCTCCTTTCACATATGGTCCTAGATCTGATTCATATTCAGTCTCTGACAGTGGAGCTGCTGTCGACTGTCAAATCAAAATTAATGTGTTTTTTTTTAATGTCTCACTTCTGTGCATGTGAAAAAAAGTTGTCATCAGTCACTCTCATCATCACACAGTGCAGTAAAAATAAAAACACAAGTTTCATCTTTATTGGACATTTAAGAAAAAGTGTCTGTTCAAGCTAACCTGGGAGGAATATATTATAGCTGATAAATGTTTGAGGAATATACACAATTTGACAGTCATACTTTATGCTGACGCTGTTATTGTAAACATGTGACTCACATTTCAATTTAATTTGTGCATGTGTGGCAGTTTAGCACTACAATAAAAGTGTTTGTACTGGATACTTAACACAAACATAAATTTAACTATCAAGAAAGATCAGATCTATGTAAAAAAGTAGATCTGTGCATCAAGGCATGCAGTGTGAACATAGCCTTAGAGTCTAGCTTGTGAAGAATAGACAATTTAACAGCTAAAGATTTTTTTCTCAGGAGGTTAATGGAGACCAAACCAGACCTAAAAATACTGAGTACTGGACTTACATTCATCAGGTGGATACAAAAACAATGTGTTTCTCTACTGCCGCCTTCACATATGGACAATGTCGGGAGAATCCGGTCCAGAGATGTCCCAGAGTTGGTCCTTAACACGAGGCACACAACAGGAAACTGACGCATTCTCACTTAGTGTCCATTAGGTTTAGCCAAGGGCTGGTCTCTGGGTAGAGAATGTACGTCTGCCAAATAAAATAAAGTAAAATATGAGGCTGATACAAAAAGTACACTGTGGACATCACAGTGTTATGTTTACACCACATCAAGCAGAGCCAGTTGCGTGATTAGCAACTATTTGTTATGTATATAACCCCGGTCTCCTGAAGGAGAGGAGCAAAGTAAAAGAAGTACAGTAAAACACATCAAAGCAAGTTAATATTTCCCATACTTTCTGTTGAGCATACCAACTAAAAGCTGTGAATTCTCTGGACAATTAA
>JAUBNQ010000023.1:21399397-21414311 GCA_032353495.1 Ctenopoma kingsleyae
CCTCGACCACTATAGGCTTCACGTTTGGCAAATATATGGAGTCGTGCTAAGTGTAAAGATCACGGGGTGTCACAAAGTCAGATGTATTTTTCTGTTTATTTGTCTTTGTCAGGCAGATGTAATTATTTTCACTTTTAGTGCAAAATCTTTGCAAAAATCCGTTGAAATGAGCGAATGACCTTTCACCCAGTTCCAGTGCAGTTTCGTTCCTTACATGCGTTTCAACTGTCAGGAAATGAAGGGATGGCACCTTTCCAGAGAAATTCACAGCCTGAAGCAAAGTCTGTTACTGTCCAAGTGCTGCTAATACTATTAGTTTACATCATTGCAATTTGAAAATATACATAGCGACTTTTAATTTATATCTGTAGATGATATACATCTGTCCCGATTTTATTTCTATACTTGCTGCCAGACTTCTTATAATACAATATGAGCTATATTTACATAATCAGAGACCGGTAAACTATTTAAAAAATATTTTACCTGTATGTTTATTCAACTTTGAATTGTAGAATTCTCTAAAGAAGACATGGCGAAGAGCTTACTCCACATGATTAGTAATGACATTGGGCAGCTGGCCTGTCTTTATGCCAAACTCCACAACCTGTCCAGGGTGTATTTTGGAGGTTTCTTCATCAGAGGACATCCTGTTACCATGCACACAATCACATACAGCATCAACTTCTTCACAAAGGCAAGTACTTTTCCCCTGCTGCCACAACTAAAAATCCACCAAACGTGACTGTTAAATAACACAGTGACCACAATTGTTCTCTACTCTACAAGCACACACTTTTTAAAATAGTTTTTGTTTTCTCTCTGTCACTGTTCTATCTAAATGTTTAGTCCTGGACATTGTTGTCATTAGCTGAATTTGACTTTGTTTCACCTACAGCCCAGATCTTCAGGTTATTAACCCCTTGTGTCTTGTTGTAGGGCGAAGTTCAGGCCTTGTTCCTGAGACACGAAGGCTATCTCGGAGCGATAGGAGCATTTCTTAAAGGAGCAGAGGAAGACAGTAAGGAAAAAAAACTGCAAATACCCACAGTAAACACCTTTTCATGCACGTTATGCAAGTCTTCACTCATCAGAGCACACTAGAATTTTGTAGTATAACAGGAAGAAGATTCTTGCTGGCAGGTATGATTAAAATCCCTGTCTTCAGTGAAAATACTGATCCTTCTGTCAGTCTATCCTCGACATAAACACATTTAGTAACTGTCAGGGCAGAATGTAGAAGATCTGATAGGTAATAGGTTTGAGCAAAAAGACCAATAACTGACTAAACTTAATTTGAGAATAACTAGAGTAAAATAATAGAGAAATGTAACTTAGAAACTGCTGCTGTATATTACAAATGTCAAAACTTTCACTCCTCCAGATCCAAACCAGTACAGCTGGGGTGAGAATTATGCTGGAAGCTCCGGCCTCATGAGCGTTTCTCCAGATATGTATCCCATGCAACGTGCTCGTAGTGGAACGGTGAGTCTATAAAGGAAGCGAAGAACTATCTGAAGACCTGTAGTCGGGCAGTGTGTCACAAGGTGCAACTTCAGACCTCTTGATCCAAAAACAGGGCATGAGGTATAAAATGTTAATGGTTAACTGGGCTTTTATTGATCCAAACTTTATGATTTTTTTTTAGCTTTATTTCACATTTATCTTTGACCTCCTCTATGAATAGATCACCACTGTCCTTACTGCATCCGTAAACGTCATAGAAAGACATTCAACGCAGCAGTCTTTGCAATCTGATAATCTTTCTTTTCATTTTCCCTTCACACATTCTTCTGTCTACCTAACCCTCTCCTTCAGTTTTCCGTAAGTACCTCCACCTGATTCACTTGTGTGCGCTGCTTTGATGAGATATTTCTCCTACACACAGTGCCTTGCTCTGTAAACACTCGACTGAAGTGTCTAGTCAAGTTCTTCTCTTGCACAAAGACAAGTGTGACCTGAGAACAGGTTTTTAGCTTAGCTGTGAAGATCCTGCTGCTGTTTTGTTCCTTGCTGAATGTTTTCTTTGGTTAAATCATTTTATATGAACATGGGGAAATAACCACTGTCTAATGTTTTGACAGCTTATAACAATGTGCATTTGGCTTTTGAGTTCCTCAGCGTGACTCTTTGAGCACCTCCGTTGAACATCAGGAGCTGCTGACCTCCAGCATTAGCTGTTGAGTCTCACTCAAGCTTCCTGCTTTTCCTTCTATCTTTCATCACCTATTTTTTTTATTAGCGCAGACTGATAAAAGATTTGACCTTTCTTGACTTCCCAATTGAGAAACATTCTATAGATGAAGTATTTTCTTTGAAAACACCTGATATTCTATAATAGACATTTCATTGTGCCCCTATTTAATAAATCCTCTGGCTCCCACTGGCTTTTAGCATTGAATCCTGCTGTAACCTTCGCTCATGTTTTTTTCTGATGCATTTTCTGTTCAGCTTTCCCATTAATTAAATAAATACTAACAAAACAACCATAGTTGCTATGAAATGTATCCGAGTAAAAAAGTAGCTGCACTAGATTTTGACATTTGAGGAGAAGCTGGAAGAGTCGTTGACTGAGTTCTGGATAAGACGGCATGTGCCTGCTCTCTGTCTCTTCTGTTGTGTCTAGTTTGACATGTTGGAGATGGACCGTCTGGAGAGGCAGCTGGTGAATCTGCCTCTGCTGCAGGACGCTTCCTCTTACATCCCCGACACCGTCGACCTCACGGAGGACGCTCAGGCTCGAGAGTACTGGCTCTACTGTTTCGAAGAGGCCTTAGACGGGGTAGGAGGCAGCTTTTGTTTCAGAATATCAAAGCAGGGTCTGAAATAAAGAGGTGTCATACAAAAATAGTTGTTAGGCTTTAACTGTTGGATAAATAACTGTTTCAGAACATTAAGCTGTGCGGTTCTGGTGGGCAGTAAAACCTCTTTCTCTGCCTTCTATCGATTTATGTCTGTAGAAATGTAAAGTAGAAGGATAAAACAGTGAGTCTTTTTTTTATATAATCTCATGTTGTATCATCTATGTGGTCAGTTGCTCACATGAAAACAAAATAAGTCCAGACAGAGACAATATATTTGGTTTCACAGGTCAGAGTAGGTTTTTTTTTTTTTTTCTTTTCTTTTCTTTCAGAAATCCCACTCGTTGCTTCTGAGGTTGTGGTTCAGACTGATTCCTGTTCTTGTTTTTCGGCGCAGGTGGTTAAAAGAGCTGTGGCGAGCCAGCCCGACATGCTGGAGGCAGCTGAGCGAGCTGAGAAGTTCCGCCAGAAATACAGACACAAGCTCCAGACCCTCCGCTACCAGCCTTTGTAAGGAGCGTCTCTAATTCTGAGACGAAAGACTAAAACTCAACTCTTTTCTTTTCTGTCTGCATTCGTTTCATGTCTTCATACCTGCTATAACTGCCCACATGCTTCATCAGTGAAAAGGGAAAGCTTGATGTACATTCTGTGTACTGTTGAGTTTTTAGAAGCGGGGTGGACTGCAGAAATGTGTATCACTCGTATCAAGTGTGCTGATGATTTAGCAGAATGAAGTGTACTGATGTCGGTGTGGTGGACGCGTGTAAGCTATTGTTGATATTCATCAAAAATGGGAAGTTTTCATTTTTTAAAAGGTCAGTTCAACATGTTTTTTTTTGTTGTTTTTTTTAAAAACACAATGTCCAAGTCGCTAGGCTATACAGTAGCTACATCTGCTGCCCCAGTCCTGTGTGTGTGTGTGTGTGTGTGTGTGTGTGTGTGTGTGTGCGTGTGTGTGTGTTTTTCTCTCTGGCTAATGTTGAGTGCCTCTCTTCTCACCTAGTGCTTATGGATCTCTCACTGTCAGAAGTCTGTTAGACACGAGGGAGCACTGTTTAAACGAGTTCAACTTTCCTGATCCCTACTCAAAGGTCTGAATAAAACCTGTCAACCTATTTTGTTTTCTTTTTGTGTGCTACACAGCTGGTTTGCTCATCGCTGCTGCTTTCATTACCATTTTGTGTTTTCTTAGTCTCATAGTGTTGCAGTGTCCATCTGCTAAATTCAGACAATACACTGGATTTTTAACTGTTCTCTTGTTTTCACATAATCACTTTTCTAAAATTTCTTATTGTAACTCGGCAGCTTTTTTTTGTTTCATATTATTGTTGTGTTGCAGATTAAACAGAGGGAGAATGACATTGCTCTCAAGTACTACCAGAAGGCAGTGAACTCCATGGAGAAGTTGAGTTGGGAGGAGAGACAGTTTACCTTGGTCAGGGGCGTCCTGGCGGGGAATGTGTTCGACTGGGGAGCCAAGGCCGTGTCAGAGTAAGTGAAGTTTTTTTTTTTTTTTTTTTCTGTGAGCAGCCTGGATGATTGGTTTCTCTCCTCTGGATGACTCGGAGTACGCATATGATGAATGAGAATTTTTGTATTTGCAGTTCAGGCCTGGTATTTGTTCTTAACTTTTAGAAAGTTTAACATCTTCCTGCGCTGTGACTCGGTTACATACACTTTCTAAACTTTTGTACTGATCTCACTTTTGCATTTGTTTTGTCTTTATCATACAGTGTCCTGGAATCTGATCCTGAGTTTGGGTTTGAGGAGGCTAAACGTCAGTTGGAAGGTATCGGAGTACTTCTCTTTAACACAACAGCATCCTATTTAAACAGCAGCTTCAGTCCTCTGTGTCTACACAAGATGCAATGACTATTTACCTCAAAATGATTTTTTTTTTTAATGATGTTTCTTCTCCTCTCTCAGAGCGCCCATGGCTTATTGATTCATATGACCAGTGGCTGGAAAGACTAAAGGTCAGGCTCTTTCTCTGGGTTTTGATTCAAAACAAAGTTGTGCGTTGTAGCATTACTGGTGGGAGAGGTTTTATCAAAGGCAAATGATGGTATCATGAGTACACACATACTGATCCTAGTATAAAACAAAGGCACAACCATGTTGTAGGTAATTGCAAAGAGGAAATAAGAGCATTCAAATTTCACAAAACTTGTGATGGTGTTTTCTCTGTGTTGTTTCTCTTTTCTGTGCTCTTAGATGATTAGTGCTTGAATATGACCCATCCTGGTTTTCTCTTGCAGGGTCCTCCTCATAAGTGTGCCTTGTTTTTCGTAGATAATAGTGGAGTAGACATCATTCTAGGCGTGATGCCTTTTGTCAGAGAGCTTCTCTCTCGAGGCACAGAGGTAAATAGCTGCAGCAACACAACGGAAAAAATATCAGACTACATACTGTATGTTGATTTAGCTCTTTTATCCATTTGAATTTAGGTTGTGTTGGCCAGCAACTCTGGTCCAGCTTTGAATGACGTAACAAATGGTGAACTTCAAATATTGACTGAAAGAATTGCTGCTATGGATCCAGTGATTCAGTGAGTGCTGTGGAAGGCTTTTTAAAAAAAAAAGAGTGAATTCTCTCGTATTTTTTTTCTCTGTTTGTTTGAAAGTTATTCATGAATCATAACTGAAAAGCTTTTTTTGAAGAATTGAAAACCGTTATGTGTTGTTGTTGCCGCAGAGATGGTCTGGATGAGGATAGGCTTACATTGGTCCAGAGTGGTTCCAGTTCTCCCTGCTTGGATCTGAGGTTGGTTATTTAAAATTTTTATATTTGACATTTTGAAAGGGTGTATTATTCATCCAATATCTGCAGTGGTGTGATGATAATGTTTTAGGATTGTTTAAAACAATTTTAGACTGAAATCCTGCAGTATAAACTGGTGTGTTTGAAACACATGGGCTCAGTTTGACAAAATATGCTCTTGAGTTGTGCTATGAGAAGTGTAGGGTCCGTTGTTTTTGTCAGGTACAGTAAGGACTAAAAGATTTTCACGTTTTTTTTGTTTTGTGGAAACACGTCCCTGGAGGTGGGTGGTTATGCCTAACTTTAAATTACTGGAGAGCAGGCCTATATTATGTACAGTGCAGCAAAATTGTTAACACGCCTGACTCCCTGCCTCTGTTATTCTCCAGCCGTCTGGACAAAGTGCTGGCGATGATGGTGCGGGAGCGTCAAACTGACCTGGTGATAATTGAGGGTATGGGCAGAGCTATTCACACCAACTACTACGCCATGCTCAGCTGCGAGAGCCTGAAGATGGCCGTCATCAAGAACTCGTGGCTGGCCGACCGTCTGGGAGGGAAGCTGTTCAGCGTGGTCTTCAAGTACGAGGTACCGGCTGGAAAAGACGACCAGGACTCTACTGTGCTGACGCCTTCATGAGCGCAGCTGAGCTCACGTTTTAGCAGGACGGAACGCCAAAGTGGAGCGACCAGAACGGACTAGCTTGAGCTCTTAATGTCAGGACGACGATCATATACTGCCACTGAGTGAACGACGATTGTAAAGCTGATTGTAAAATGTTGGCAGGTTTTTAAAGGTGAACAGTAACAGTTTTACATTTTCATTTTTGTGCTGGTTTCATAAAAACATGTTGGGTTGCTTCTCTGCAGGTCTCTGTCCAATCTTCTCTACAATCGTGTAGTTTATTACCATCATTTCTGCCTTTTGATCTCACTTAGCATGTGGAGTATGAAACGAATCGCTGGCTGTGTTGGGTAAATATTCTGACGGCTGTGAGATCTCTTGCTTTTTAGAAAAATTAATCACAAACAAAAGTTTATCCCAAAAAAAAAAGTGCATCCAACAAACTGCTGCCAACACAGGACAATGTGCACCAGTAGAGGCAAATGAGATTATTTGGCATGTGTCTGTTGCTACAATCATTACTGTATGTTTGCGTGTTGGAGACAGAAAACCGCAGTTTCCAGCATGAACACTTTTATACATAAAGTGTATTTAATGTGCCTTGAAGCTGATGCGATCTTTCACTCAGACTTCTTTTAATTCCCGTTGGAGGCTACAATATCACACGTTGCTTTTGCTGCCCAGCAATCTCACACCGTAGACGAAGAAGAATCCGTGCATTTCCTGGTTTTCCTGACTGCCAGTAAATGAAATGAGATTAAAAAAAAAAAAAAAAAAGTCACTTTCACTTGTGTAGCTGATAAAGTGACATCAGGGAAAATATGTGATCAGTGGAGGAAGCAGCACTTTATCAGAGAAGGGTTAAAGAAATGTGGCTGTGTTTCTCCACAGGGTGGCAGTATTCCACTGTGTCGTATGGTTTTGTTTTGTTTTTTTTATAATTTCTCAACTCTTTCCCAAGGTGCTGGGTGTCAAATTAACACTGCATATTTCAGGATAAATATTCTAGGCGGGCGTGGCATCAGTCCACACATTCACTGTTATTAACAGGCATGTAAAAGTACACACTAAATCACAATTGCAATTGTTTGAAGGCAATAATATTGCAGCACCTAGTTCTAACAAACATCTGTGTGGTTATAAGGTGGGCGACTATTGGTGATTTGATTGGAATATTGGAAATCAAGGCAGGACCAGATTTTTAAAAGCCTTGCCTAGGTGTGAAAATATTTAAATAAATATTCTTGGTGTGAGTTACAGTCACATGCAATATTTCATGTGTCATTTGTACATATGTGATACACGGTGTGTGTGTGTGTGTGTGTGTGTGTGCGCGTGCGTGTGTGTGTGTGTATAAATATATATATATATAAATAAAATCCATTTGAATCATTTCATGTAAGTACACCAAGCACAATTTTGTGTATCATTCTCCTGACAATCAAGTTTAATTAAATAGTGATATTATTTTTATGTGTGTGAAGTGTTCATTTCGCTCTGTGGATGTGCCAGAACAGTTTGCAGTATTGGAGAAATAGAGGGAAGTTGAGAGTTGCCCCATATTTAAATCCGAACCTGCCCTCGAGGGTATAAAAAGCTTGACACCCTGCTACGTTGTGCTTGATGCCTGCTGGGGAGCTGCAAGCTGATAATGCATGAGGAGCCCTGGCAGGGGGTCCTCCTGCGTTTCCTCTCATCACTCCGACTGGCAAAACACACACACACACACACACCAGTTCTGCGTCACACCCTTGTGGATTTAGTGACATCTACATAAAAGGTCTGCTCTGCTGTGATGTGACAACAAATTTGTGTTTCTATTTTGTTTAACTTTTTTACGTGAATTATCCAAAGTGCATGAGAGCGTTTCCAACACACGCAGACGTGAATCACAACTCTCAGGTGCTGCAGTTACTCAAAAACTGCACCTGAACTTCAGTATTTGCTTGAAGATGAGACTCAGTGCAGGAGTCCACCACTGTGTCCAGTACGCCTGTTTAATCAGCTGTTATCTGTACACTACGTATATTTGGGTGAAATACTGCAGAAACACACAAAGTGTTTAGAGAACCAGAGAGATCACAAGAGCAGTTTATCTTTTACTCACAAAATGATGATGAAAATGAGAAGTTGAAAATAGCGAGATAACCCAGAAATATAGCAGCACAGCTCTCAGCTCAAACTCGACCTCATGGTTTTTAACTGCTCCACCATGTTGGTCCAGATTGAAATTTTTCCACCAACTATTGGATAGACGGCCATAAAATTGGAAGTTGGCTGCAGACGATGGCGAGTTGTTGAACTCCTGACAGGCTGACCTGACATATCTCAAAACAATATATGGATGAAGCACAGTTACATTGATGTTCCCCTTAGTTTCATTTAGCACTATCATTAGATCAAATGTTTTATTTGTCCAGTACTTTGGATTATGACCAAATTCCTGTCAGCCTCAGTCTCTGTAACACATATGAACATTAGCAATGTCAGTGTTAACATGCGAAAATGCAGACATTAGCATTTTGCTCAAATCTCTGCTGTGCCATGGTGCAGCCTCACAGAGCTGTTGGCGTGGCTACAGACTCTTAGCTCTGTGTGGAGATACACTGAAACTGAAAATCACATATGCACGTAGACACAATGCATTATAATTAGCTTTTACTTCCCTGAATCACTCGCTTTACTCCTCCTCAAAGGGCAACTGGATATTTTAAACCAATTGCCGCACTGAGACTTGGACCAGGCTCAAAGTAACTGTTTCTACAGGCTTGTTTCTGCAGCTGCACTGCGACACACCATTCATTGCATGCTTTTTCACTGTATAACTTTCTAATTATAGGCAGGGCAACGCGCTGATTCCACAGGCTCTGAGAAAACAGTGCAGCATTGACTGTAACTGTCTGCATAACACTAATTACTGTAGTTACAGTAAACAACAATTTCAAAAGCCCTTTTTTTTCTTGAGCTTTGAATTCAACACATGGTAGCTGAACCTTTTGTGAATTCTTATTAACAATAACATCAATTTGATTGGTCAGGTGACCTTAAACATACAATACCATGCATTGTGTGTCACCATTTTTTAGATACACATAAATGCAGTCAGTTTGTCTTGTGTTTCCTGGGTAATTTGTAGTACTTTTCCTCACTAATGTGACTGTCATTGGGCAAATATTGTTTGCAATGGATTTATGATACTATGTGTTTACACTCCAACATCCACAATAACATTTTGTGGTGATCAGGACAAGGGTATAAAACAATTTATTAAAGCTTTGCATGTTTCCCAGGAGCACAGTGGCCTCAATAATAAGAAGTCTGGAACCAGCTCTTGCTAGAGTTGGCCATCTGACTGAAGTGAGCGAACAGGAACCCAAACGGTCACTCTAACAGAGCTTCAAAGCTCCTCTGCAGAAATGGAAGAACCTGTCAGAAGGAGAAACGTCTCAGCAACACTCCATCATTCATCATTATAGTAAATGACCCTGAAGAGCGCGGGACTGTAGATCGATTGTATGTAGATTAATAAATAAATCAGCCTACAAACAAATAGTTTACGCTGGATTTATTTTTCAATAAATTTACAGGTACACAGGGGCCATCTCATACTTTTCAGAGCTGCTGATATAGGCCTGACTCAGACTGTAAATATGAAGCAATATGTGGAAATCTCAACTCAAGAAGGAAAAGAAAGTGTTTTAATGTGTTTTTAAGCACCAGGAATACTAATAGTAAGATTAGCATACTTGCCTCCTTAGACCTGGTAAATGAATCATAAATACATGGATAAATTAAGAAACTTTATATATGTATGAAATACAAATAAAACCACACAAAACATACATGAATTCAGAAGAAAGTCGGAAGCGGACCGTTCACACAGTGACCACTCAATACGTTTCAGAAGGCGTTTTGAATTTTACTCCGTTATCTTCCTTCAGCAGACTCAGCCCCACTGAGTTAAAGTCACACTTCAATAAGTGGCTTGTCAGCATTGTTTTTATTCAAACCAAATGAGTGTAAAGCTTGTTCATTGGTCTCAATAATGCTAACAAGCGATTTCTTCCGGGAGGGCACACAAAACAACATAACAGACAGAAATTGTAAATGTCAACCGATTCCCTTAAGTGATTTCTACATAAGCAGCGTTACACAAGTGGCTTAGTGTAGCTTTAGAGTTTGTCTACAGTCAACTGAGTCTGTTAGACTGAGAAAGAACAGGCGATGAAAATGCAGTTACATGGTTTTACCATTCAAAAGCCACTATTCAATACTGATAAAGGAGTTTTACGTCTCATTTTCTCCTTTCCTTGTTTTTTTTTTTTCAGAAATTCTTAAACAAAAACTAAACCACATTATGATTTCTAATAAATGAGACAACACTGATCAAGAGTTTGAAACTATGTCAGTTCACCTGCAGAGCGTTGCAGAATAAATCCGTGTGGAGAAGGCCTTGACCTTCATATTGTGACTTATGGCTTCTTGTCTAAATTTTTTAAGAGTGATGAGGGCGACGCTGAGGGAGGTATTCTAAAATGCTGACTAAAATGTTGGTTGGATTGGGTTTCTGGCTGCGCTTTGGGCAGATCTGTCTGGTTCTTCCACATCAGACTGGAAAACCATGTTTTTAGAAATCAGTTCATGCATGGTTAGGTTAAAGGTTTTCTAAACTGTGTACTGTAGCATTAAGATCTGACACATCTGGATAGTGTGGATGTCTGATGATGGATCACTGGTGGATAATCTGTTCTGATCTCTCTCTGCTTCACCACACACGAACTTTGGTATAAAATGCTCATCCTAAAGTCAGTTTACCAATACAGCATAAAACTAATGCAGCACGTCCTCCCTCTCACATGCTGACTTGTTGGGACAAGCTCCTCCGAGATGCGACCAGTCTTGACGGGACTGCGCGCTCGGGGGCGCGCACCCGGAGCCGGGTGACTCTCCTCCTCATAAAAGAAGCAGGAGACGGTCCGGATGCTCGGCAGATCCTGGAGAGTGCACGGAGAGCGGACTACGAAAGTGCTGCTGCTCCTGCTGCTGCTGCTGCTGCTGCGCTGTGTTTCGGTCAGCCTGCAGCCATATGACCGAGCTGCTTCTCCAAGCTTAAACACAAACAAAGGAAAACAACAACAACAAACAAACGTAAGGTAAGGAGCAGGAATCATCTTTTAAGTGCCTTTGGTCACTACCGCTTTGTGCGGTTCAGTCGAATTCGCAACATAAGCCCACTAGTGATGTTTAGATGACGCTCAAATGAGTTTGCAGTGACTTTATGGTATTTCATGTATTTGATATTACCCGATATGAGTTATTTTACCTTACTCAGAGAGTAGGTTCTTTAATTAACAAAAATCTTTACTAAAATTATAGATTTATTACAGTTGATCCAGACAGACCTGGTTATTACGATTCCGAGCTGCGCGTAAAAACGCAGAGATGGCGAATCTCATTAATGTCACAAAAGTTAATAACTTAATTCATACAAATGGTTTCACTGATAGAAAAGCTGAATGGCTGTTTGCAAACAGCAAATTCGATTTGGTTTGACGCCGGAAAACACTAAAAAAAAATGTAATCGGATAATCGATTTAACTCAAAATCAGATCATCATCACAAAGGAATTCGTTGGATGAATGGTGAAGAGAATCAAAAATGATTGCAGCGATTATCTCTTCTTGGCAGCTCGCTTTTGCTCACTGCCCAGCAAAGACAGTGTGTGTGTGTGTGTGTGTGAGACAGAGAGAGAGAGCGAGAGAGAGAGGAGAGAAAGAGAGATAAAGGTAAGGTGGGAGGGGAGAGATTAAAGTTGGGAGTGTCAGTGTGACACCATGCAATTAAAAGTAAAACACCCTGCAAAGAAACAGTATTTGTGGACTCACATTTAGGAGTTAATGTTAATTACAACTCAATCAGCAGGGAAGCATTAGATCTGAGGAACTGTGGAAGGACCCCACACTGTGTCGACCTCGGGCCAAAACAAAGTAGATTCACTAATAAATGATTTATATGGAAATGAAAAGATAACCGAGGGACACAGTAACACCATTTGATGTTGAAGTGTAAATTTGTCTTCAAAAACTGGATCCATTTTGAGTTGAAGTCGTCTGAATCTTTTATCATCCAATTGGGGATCTAATCTAAATGTGTCAAACTACGGTTCAAACTAACTTGTTCCAAATGTGCACTTTCAAATGTCACACGGAGTTTGATTTTCAGCCAAAAGGCTGCATTGCTCAACATTCATTCAGTCTCCTTCACCGTGGTGTGAAACCTGCCTCGAACGTCAAGCATGGCTGCATCTGTTTGATCAAGACCCTTTCAGCACTGGCAGACAGTCAGCGCTGCTCGTTTCCACTAAATCAGGAGCCAGAGAAACTTTGGGTTCGTATAATACGTTTGCATGCTTCACTTGATCATCTCTAAACAGGAGTGCCCCCCCCAAGTGACCGGTCAAACTGTTCCCATGCGAAGTGTCCCGAAACAGACCCAGGTGCAGATTTCATGGGTTAGGAAAGTTTTTGTTGCTGGATTCAGAAGCCAGATCTTTGTTGGTTTCTTTTTGTGTGTTAGAGGGAATTCAGCTGGTGTCCTTATCTGCCACGAAATGAAAGATGCCACCGACACTTTGTTCTAATTAAGACAGGATAAATCCTCCCTGTGTGTGTGTCTCTCTCTCCCGCTTTGATTTCAGTTTCTCTCCTCTCCCTCCTTCTCTCCTTCTATCTCACTCCTTTCTCCTCGTATTACATCTTATTTTCTCCTTTCCTCTTAGTCCCCCCTCCTCCTTCCTTTTGTCTCTCTCATTCTCTCTCCTCTCTGTGGGACGCCTCTTGCCGCTTCTGGTGCTGTTTGTGTCTCACAGCATTTTTGGAACATGCCTCTGTGTGGGTGTCTGGAGGAGGTTTCCCCGCTGTGAGCGTGCATTTGTGCGCACGCACTGATTGTAAGTGAGAGTGTGTGAATGTGTGCAGGCCTCGGTGCACTCATACGGGAGATAAGGGCCGTGTCACAGGATGTCGCTGATCTCCTCATGCATCAGTGACAATGTTCTGGTCTCGTCCCACATCTGTTATATACCTGCAACCAGTTTACCACTGAATCATTTGGTGTCTCTCTGCTCTCTGCTCCGGCTCACTTGCTGACAGATGGACCTTCCTTATGGCTCTTGTTTTTTATCACCCTGTGCTGCTTCCAAGGGCCTTCGGCATCCAATGCTCACCTAAAAACTGGAAAAAAAAACCCCTTCCAGTCAATGAGCAAATCCCACCAATATTGTTTGCTGAAGATTTTAGGAGACGAGGCACTTTTATATTGCTGGAGTCGGTGGTATTGGCCCTTGAGGAAATGAAGCTTTATGGTGTTAACTGCAGCTTGGCAGAAGCGTTTATTATGCAGTAACACTAGCTGAAGCTGTAATTTGGGTGCTTGTTATGGAGCTTTTATTTATGATAATTTGGCACTACAAACTAGACCTATTTTACTAGAGATGAGAGATATAAAAATAAGTGCTTATGTATCAAATGTTCGGCATTATCACTTTATGACAGGGAGGAATTGCACTGTTTGGAGCAAAGCTCAATTGTATTTGTGACATGACAGATAACACTTTAGTTTTTACTTGTATATATATATAATAGTGCCTTTTTCCTTATTTTCTGTTGTGTCTATTTAAAGCAGATTTTTGAGCTGCTGCTTGTTCCTGTGCAGCCACGTGCTCATGTGTTATCGTGTGTTATCATGTGTTCAAAAACCTGATTAATAGGTGGTTGATGACTTTCTGCTCCAGCAGATATAATCTACTGAGTAGTTCTGACATCAATCGACAGGAGAGTATTCCTAATTTAAATCTCTTATCGCTGCCTGTGGCTTGAAGGTGGCTTCAGGCTGACATGACCACTCTGCTTCAGCCGCCTGTTTCTGGGGTCTTTGTTTGCTGGATCCTTATGGCCCTGCTGGTTGCTATGAGAGATAAAACAACAGGAGCAGATGGCTCCTGGAGGTTTGGTGTCACAGCAGGTGAAGCTAAGAGATGCACACATACAACAGTTTAATACCAGGGTCGCCTCCTGCTCCGCCTCACTGCCTTTCCTGAGGCCACAGATCCGGGTTCACTCTCTGCTAAGTATATTTTTCTAACGAGTGTGTCACAGGAGTGCCGCCATGCTTAGGAGACTGACCGGCTGATCACAGAGTAGAGTGAGGTCTCTGATCTCATCAGAGCTTAATCATCCAGCCCTCCAGCGGAGCCCCCTTTGTAATTTCTTGCAGGATTGCCTATCACCTCATACTTACATCTCAATCTGCTCTGATGTACGTCTCCCTGGTGGCCATCTGTACACTGTGCTTATGAAATGTTTCTGCGCATACAAACTACAAACTGTGAACTATAATAACATAATTTTAGCTTACCAAAAATACAGAGTAATTTCAACACGTTATTATATTTTATATTGTGGTATATCTTTTTTCTGCACACAGTACGTGGCTGAGCTCAGATATCCATTAAGTCATTGTAAACTCAAGTTCTGAGGTTCAGATCAAACATCCAGGAGTCAAAGTGAGAAATGAAGTTGTCCAAGTCGTGTTTCCTTTTTAAAAACCTTCATTTGTTGTTTTTTTTTTTGTTCATTTCACTGCAAATCAAACATTATATGACTAGTGTTGGGATCATTTCCAACGGAGCTGTTTACCTGTTTAACTCCAGGTTCTTTTTCTATCTG
>JAUBNQ010000023.1:21484355-21507237 GCA_032353495.1 Ctenopoma kingsleyae
TATTGATCCAAAGTAGTCATATGTTTCTGTAGCTGACGTCTGGATTTAATTTCTGTCTTCATAGGAAGCTCCTGTTTTACCCAATGGTTCTTACGATGGCAACCTACTGGTGAAGTCCTCAGGAAAACTGACTCTGCTTCAGAAAATGCTGAAGAAACTCAAGGACGAAGGACACAGAGTTCTCATTTTCTCTCAGGTAATAGTTGGATAAATATTGCAGCTGCTCTGTGAACTCCCGCTTTCATTGATCAGTGGCCATGTAACACAAAAAATCCAGCCGACTATATTTTAGGCTTTTTCACTGCCATTGTCAGTTGTAGGTTGTAAATTTTATTAAAGCTCACTTTGAGTGAAGGTGTAGCAATTTCTTAGATTTGAAAATTACATCAACTTTAAAATGTTTGTCTCTCTGTACAGATGACAAAGATGTTGGATCTCCTTGAGGATTTTCTTGAGTTCGAGGGTTATAAATATGAACGTATTGATGGAGGAATTACTGGAGGCCTCAGACAGGAGGCCATCGACCGCTTCAATGGTGATTTGGTTAAATTTGTGTGGATGCACTCTTTCCTCTACTTTGCTTTTTGTGCACTCTCACACATTCACACACACAAAAAAAAACGCACTCTCTGCTTTGGTTTTTGTCACAGCACCGGGCGCTCAGCAGTTCTGCTTCTTGCTTTCAACGCGAGCTGGAGGGCTTGGCATCAACCTTGCGAGTGCAGACACTGTCATCATCTATGACTCTGACTGGAATCCTCATAATGATATCCAAGTACTGATTTGTCACAGAATATGTGATGGACATGATATCAGTTTAAATACAGTTGTTTAATTGTACAGTTTTTACTATTTACTGCTGATTTCCTCTCATTCCCAGGCTTTCAGCAGAGCCCACCGTATAGGTCAAAATAAGAAGGTGATGATCTATCGTTTCGTGACACGAGGCTCAGTGGAGGAGCGAATCACTCAGGTGGCGAAAAGAAAGATGATGCTGACTCACCTGGTGGTGCGGCCTGGCTTGGGCTCCAAAACCGGTTCCATGTCCAAACAAGAATTGGACGACATCCTCAAGTTTGGCACCGAAGAGCTTTTCAAAGATGAAATGGAAGCAGCGCGAACCATGGGTACGTCCAAATTTCCCTCTAGCTAAGAGGATTCGGCACACAACATAGTTTGCCGACACCCCTTGGCGCTTTGGGTTTGTTTTGTGTTTCTACGCTCAATTCAAAAAAAGGCCCCAAGCACTGACAGTGTTGAGCATAACTGAAAAAAACTAAAACGCCAGTGAATCCATTTAATTGTGTGTTGTCTAGTCATTCAGCCATTCATCTTACTTTTAAATCCTTTTATAGAACAAAGCTTTAGATTTGGGTAAGCATAATTGTAATCTGCTCACAAATGGCTGCTGTCAGTCATTAACTCAGAGCTTCGCGTCAACAGGTGACAACAAAGACGGCGAGGAGGGCAACGTGATTCACTACGACGACGATGCTATCTCGAAGCTGCTGGACCGCAGCCAGGACGCCACTGAAGACACAGAGATTCAGAACATGAACGAGTACCTGAGCTCCTTTAAGGTGGCTCAGTACGTGGTGAAAGAAGAGGATGGAGAGGTGAGAATGTGAATGTTTGTTTGTAGTGGAACGTTTTACCACCACTTGCATGGGGATTCTTGCTGACTTTTAAGGGTTGTGTTGTTGTAATAGATACTAATGCACCAACAAGAGAACAATCTGTTGGCACACGTTGAAACACAATGTCTAATGATGTAGGATATGCTTTCAGCATGGTAAAGACTTACAGATACACAAATCACAGAGTACTTTCAATTCATAGCAGGTCCACCAGGAAGCTGAGCCTTGTTACTTGTCAGCATCAACATAATTATGCAATGAAATATTGACACGTGCTGTAACATGCGACACAATAAAGTCATACAGAGAAATGCAGTATGTGTAAACTGAAACCCAGGAAACCCAACTGAAATATATCCAAATAAATGTCAGTAAATTCCGTAACCGTAACATTTAGGTTATGCTGTGGGAACAGCAGTTCACTTTGCATCTATCTTTATTAACTCAAAACACAGTTTACACTTAGCATTTCCTATTCTGTGTGTGTGTTTGTGTGTGTGTGTGCTCATGTTCAGGAGGAAGTGGAGCGGGAGATCATCAAGCAGGAGGAGAACGTGGATCCAGACTACTGGGAAAAGCTCCTCCGCCACCACTACGAACAGCAGCAGGAGGATTTGGCGCGAAACCTGGGCAAAGGCAAACGCATCCGGAAGCAGGTCAACTACAACGATACGACCCAGGAGGACCAAGGTAGGATCTGTCAGCACGCACTGTGGTCGTCTCTCGCAGCTCTCATCTCTAGTTTTGTTGTTTTGCCTTCACCAGATGGTAATTTTTAAGACTATCGTGCAAAATTATTTGTTGGTAGCATTTTTGAAGCAGCAGCCATGTTCTATTTCAACACTCAAAGACATAATTCTGTATATTAACAACTTAGGGACTCCTTTTGGGAGCTTATTGTATGGTTCTTCAAATGCTGTTGCTGCAGTTAAGCACCTACAAGGTGTTTTATTGCCTCCAGCAGTCAATACTAAATGTTTTTTAAGGTATTTCTCTGAGCTGAGCATGAAAGGGCTATTTTGAGTAGTTTTTTCTATGATGTACTGTAATTAGCACGAGAGGACCTTAAATAGGGTCCTGAGTCCACTGCAGACAGAGGGAGCCAAAATAGCCCTCGTGAGGAAGAGGTTAAAGTGAGTCATTTGTAGTGAAGCTTTGAAGATGTCTCTACAATCTGTATCTGTAGCGCCCATCTGGTGCCATGATGGAAGCACGTTTGCTGTGTCTAAGTAAAACTATCTAAATATATAATTAATGGACCACAATGTTGCTCAGTGGTCATCTGAGTCACACTGTGAGAAAATACTGATACGGTGGGTGGTGGGTTTAATTCATTCATTAGTACATGTATTAAACCCACCCAATTAATTATTCAAACCCATCTACTGTATCAGAATTGTCTCGCAGTGTCACTCAGATGACCACTGAACAACATTGTGGTCCGTACTTTATTAATCCTGTTTGGTCGTAAGTCTCAATGAGAGCTGTTGACGTCCATTAAATCTACCACATCCTAAAGCTTGCTTGTATTTCATTTGCACACATTTATCGTCTTTTCAGCTGGTTTTGAAGCACTTCTTATTAATAGTTCAAGAGCATCTGTGTCTATTGCAGTTATACAGTATGTGAAGTTGTATTTTTCAACAGGGGCTTCATGGCCCGGAGAGCCACAGTTCCGCAGTAGTTGAGTACACTCTAAGTTTAAAGTGATTGTCTGGCAGAGTATTCAACTCTCACCTCCAGGACAGAAGTGGTACAGTATGTGCATGCCCAGCTGTAGTGGTCTGTAGTAAGCTGCAGTGCCATGGCGCCATCAAGTGGCCACCAACAGAAGCGAACACAATGTACTGTTTCTCTTTGATGTGTGGCTCAGAATGGCAGGATGATCTTTCAGACAATCAGTCGGAGTACTCTGTGGGGTCGGAGGACGAGGACGAAGATTTCGAGGAGAGACCTGAAGGTAGGCAACGAAAAAAACGTCCTCACCTTTATACAGCTATTGATTTGTTTGGTGATGCAGTTGACACACTGCGTCAGACACATTTTGAAAGTATTAAAGTGATAGTTTCTCATGTTAGGACGCTGTGAGAAAAATGCTTCTAACAGTGGTTTTATTTTTTGTAGGCGGACGCAGACAGTCTCGTCGGCAGCTGAAGAATGAGAAAGACAAACCTCTGCCACCTTTACTGGCACGAGTTGGGGGCAGTATTGAGGTATGAATGACATGATTGTAGGCATTTATAGGTCCTCCTTATGCATCTAATGCATATTAAAATGGATGTATACACACAGCAAACAGCATAAAGTGCTGTAGTGTAGACCACGAAGTTCAGTAAAGTCTGTTTTAATGCATATGTGTGAGTATCTTCCTGACAAATCAATATCCACAGATGGTGTTTCTGCTGTGTCTTTGACTTTACAGACTATATACCCTACATCTTTCCTGTCTAAAGCTGCTTCTTCTAATTAACAGGTCCTGGGTTTCAATGCTCGCCAGAGAAAAGCCTTTCTCAATGCAATCATGCGCTGGGGCATGCCTCCTCAGGATGCTTTCAACTCCCATTGGCTGGTTAGAGACTTGAGAGGGAAGAGTGAGCGTGAGTTCAGGTAAAGTTACTTTGCTTTGTTGGACAAAGTTGTGTTGTGTTTGTACTCTATTACAGTACTGCCACTACAGTTACAACAGCTATGGCTCCTTTAAGGAGCAAGACCCTTGAAGTAGTACTACTTTGAGGGTAGTGCTACTAGTACTGATTAATCCTACTACCTGTGCTGCAGCATCTAATATATAATACTACTTCCTGATTTTTAAGAGCCGTTAAAAATTGAGAAGAGGAACCTCTGTGTCTGTGTGTAGCTGTAGTAAAGTGTTTTCCCTCGTCAGGGCCTATGTGTCTCTGTTCATGAGACATCTTTGTGAGCCCGGGGCAGACGGAGCAGAGACCTTTGCTGATGGAGTCCCGCGTGAGGGATTGTCTCGTCAGCATGTTCTCACCAGGATTGGAGTCATGTCCCTTGTCAGGAAAAAGGTACTGGCTATTCAACCGAAGACAGCTTTAACACAGAATACCAAGTCTTCTGTTGGAGCACTGTGAGATTAGAGAAAGTAGGTCAAACTGTTCAGGCAGAGCCAAGAGAAAAGTTATACTCTTTGGGTACATTCCTATTTTAGACATGATACAAACTACAAATTTAGATGTTTTGTTACCTTTGTTTTCTACGTATACACCTGGGTAAAGAAAACTATTTATCTTCTGCACTAGTGGTTTCTGTTGTTCCAGCTCTTGAGGTTGTCACGTTTGTGTGTAAAGTCTTTGCTGATGGTGCATAATGGAGATTAATGAAGTCAGGTTGTGCCATTAAAATGTAAGGGTGTTTGAACTAGTAAAGACTTGAGTGATGTGCAGATACAAAGCTGCGAAAACAAGCTGTAGGATAGTTTCCAGAAATTCCAATTTCAGTGTGATAAACAACATATGAAACTGTTATGCTAGGCCATGCCATGGACGTGTAGGATTTGAACCAATCTCTGTTTTGTAGGTGCAAGAGTTTGAGCACGTAAACGGGAAGCTGAGTTCTCCAGATCTGATTCCCATTGGGATGGAGCTGAAGAAACTGACAGAGAGTTTATCTTCTGACCCCAACACCCCTGTGCCAGCCAGCCCCGTCACTACACAACCCGGCACCCCTGTCCCACCAGGTCAGAGCAAAGCGTCTGCACTAATAATGTTTTTTTTTTCTAACACTGACAACACAAAATAAGTTTTGAATAAAGAAAACGTTTGAGCTGATGTTGTTTTGTGGCCTGTAGAGAAAACTGAGTCCCTCTTGAGTACTGCTGAGGACAAGGAAACCACAGAGCAAGACAGCAAGAAGCTGTCAGATCAGGAAGTGAGTCCCATTTTTCTTTTCGCTACCCATCACTTTCATTCTGTTCTCCTTCTCTCCAAGCTTCATTACACTTTAACCATAACTCATCATCTTATCGTAGCATCCTCAGAAGAAGTATCTGTCAAACTGAGACACCTTCTAACTTGTGTTTCTGCCCTTTAACAACTTTCCTCCTTCTCTTCCTGTTACCGCTGTCTGTTTTTCCCTTGGCAGGCTTCCAGCGCAGAGCCAGCATCTGCACCTGAGAAGGCAGCTGACAGCGAAGAGCGCAAGGCCAGCTCAGAGGAGAAAACAGGAGATGAGAGGGACAGAACCGAGTCACCTTCCACAAAGACAGAGCCATCTGCCAACCCAAAAGAGTCCGCTCTGAAACAGGCAGAGCTGTCATGCAGTCAAACATCACCTAAAAGTGAGTGACGCGTGATCCATGTGCTGTAGATCGTCTCTGCGAGGCTGTATTTTGTTTAATTTAACATGTTGTGTGTCTGCGACCCTCAGTGGAGCCGTGCAAAGACACAGAGAAGCTGTCAGAAAAAGGAGACACTGATTCTCCTCTGACGAAAACTGAAGACAAGGAAAATAAGCCAGGTATACAAGCTATGAATCACTGAGTGAAATGGGTATAAATGGCACAATAAATGTGGTCTTCTTCCAGAAAGCAAAGCCATCTTTAGTGATAGTCCATTATATAAATGTTTCTCTTAAGAAATCGTTCTGCCATTTATGTAGCTGTTACAGATGATGTGAAGAGTGAAGATGCATTAGAGGGTCGATTAAATGGAGACAAAGACACTTTGGATGAGATGGATGAGAGCAGGAAGGAGGACAAGAATGGATTCAAAGCCAAGTTCATGTTCAATATCGCTGATGGAGGTTTTACAGGTAAGAATAAATCAGACTTTTTTTCATCCTAAATCAAACAGGCACCGAACAAAGACGATCAAGTATATATCGAGTATATTAGCAGCATGCTGTGAATGAGACGTAGTAGTATTGTTTCTGATTATACTTTATATTATCAGCCAGACACTTGAAGGATTCAGTATGTGTGGTGCATCTTAAAACTATACAAACGTTTGATATTGGTAAATACACTGACATAGATTTGAAATATATTATCAAATGACACTGACTCATTTCCATCTGCTGTGATATTGTGCAGCTCTGTGGTGAATTTGGCTTTTTCTTAAGCCAAGCAGCAGTGAGACTAGACTGATGTGATGTTTACTCAGAAATTCAAATACTTTTTCATCTCACTGTTGGAAGCCTTACATTTAAATAGAACTATTTTGATTTCATGACTTCAAGTCACTTCCTAATTTAGTTTCAGTGGAAAAAAATGTCACTGATCGCACTATCAGGCGAGTTTCTGAGTCTGAGTTCCAGTTGCCTTTTTTTTAGACTCTTCAAGTTCACCGTAATTAAAGGGCAGTGTGTGTATAAGTTTTTACTTACTTGCTTTCATGTGGTTGTTTATTTCATGAAGTTACTTGGTTTTGTCCTTAATCTTGATTGTGACTCTGTTTTTTTGTAAGAACTGTCTGTCTTTTTATTGTGTCGTCAGAGTTGCACACGCTGTGGCAAACTGAAGAGCGAGCAGCGCTGTCTTCGGGAAAAATGCATGACATTTGGCATCGTCGCCACGACTACTGGCTGTTGGCTGGCATAGTAACGTATCCTTTCCCACGTGTAGGAGCGAGAAGCTCTGACAGTAATGTGCTTACTACCAGAGGGAACAGTATAAAACGATCTTGCTGTTCTGTTTGAAGCATTTTGTGAGGCTCTGTGCTCCCATTTATTTTTCCTGACCAGGACTCTATCTCAGACACGGCTATGCTCGCTGGCAGGACATTCAGAATGATCCACGCTATGCAATTCTGAATGAGCCTTTCAAGACCGAGATGCATAAGGGCAACTACCTAGAGATGAAGAACAAGTTCCTAGCTCGCCGTTTTAAGGCAATCCTGAAGTCTCTATAATTAAAATGAACTACTGGGGGCTGAAATGATTCAAGGATTAAAGGATTTCTTATAACTGAATTCAAACTAAAACAAATTTTATCTCCTGTCTATCATGTCTTGTTATTTATCTCCCTCTCCCTCTCACTCTGTAGTTGTTGGAGCAGGCTCTGGTGATTGAGGAGCAGCTCAGGCGGGCAGCTTACCTGAATATGACCCAGGACCCCACTCACCCGGCCATGGCCCTCAACGCTCGTTTCGCTGAGGTGGAATGCCTGGCAGAGTCCCACCAGCACCTTTCCAAAGAGTCTCTGGCTGGGAACAAGCCTGCCAATGCCGTGCTGCACAAAGGTCTGTGGCTCAGTCTCAGAAATAGCAATAGTTATAACTGTCAGAATGTCTGCCTCATCTGCCAAAGCCTGATAAACTCAGACTATAATCCAGTATGAATCACTCTCTACTCAGTCTACATTGACCTGGAAAACAGTAAAGAAGCTGTTAAACTGTCCTTTTCTACACCTTGAGATGCCAAAGGGTTTGAGTAGGAAACAGGTTTGTCCATGTTGTGCTAAAGGAAATGCATATAGATACAGATACACCATTGCCAAGAGTAGAGCTTCTAGCAGGCAGCCAGAGCCCAAAGGTTTCAATTCGTATTAATCTGATTTACTGTCATACACTGATTGGTAGGATGAAAGTTTGGGAAGTGGCCAAAGACTGTATAAAAATGAGGTGTAAAAATGTTATAATTTCAATATGTTGTTGTCTGCCAGTGAAGATTTTTGTGGCATTTAGTTGGCACTTGGTCAATTCCAAACTCTGGATCATGCAATTAAGTGTGTTGAGTGTGTGTTCTCGTGCTCTTACAGTGCTGAACCAGCTGGAGGAACTTCTGAGTGACATGAAAGCAGATGTGACTCGACTGCCGAACATGCTGTCCAGGATCCCGCCGGTGTCGGCCCGCCTGCAGATGTCTGAGAGGAGCATCCTGAGCCGCCTCACCAGCCGAGGCAGCGAACCTCCACCACAGCAGGTGAGATGCGGCACAGTGGTGCCTGTTCTGTTTTCCTTAATAGTAAGAGTGAAATCATCTGAACTCTGTCTGACTTCACCCCAGATGGTTTGGCTGGTGATTGTTATGCAGTGGAAGCTGGAGCTGGGTGAAGAAACAAAACTCACTAACTAACTCTCTAAAATATGAAAAAGGCTCTAGCCTAAAAAAAAAAACAGTAGCTGTTCAGTCTGTAGTCAACTCAGCCACCACATTATTCTTTCATAAACCAGTGGAGACTCACTATCCCCCATGGAAGACTCTCCCCAGATATAACATAAAAAAGTAGTTGTTTGTTTTCACCATCGAGCTCGCTCCACATTTCAGTCCCAAAGGATTTAACAAAGTCTGCATTGTCTCATTATTTTCATCTCTCATGCACCTGTTTACCAGAGTTGACTGTGTATGTGTTTTACTCTCTAGTTATACAAGAGATCATTTCAGCCCTGCAGGGTGATTGGTCATGTGCTGACTGTGCTTTTTTTTTTTTTTTTTTTTGGTCGCTATGCCAACTCTTGTTGTAACCACGGAAACAGTGTGCAATTTGAGTTGTTGTCGTTTATTTCTTGTTTCCTTTCCATCTGTAGGAATGAAACGTCCTTGACCGTGCTGTTGAAACCTGCAAAACATTGCACAGAAACACTGCTGAGAATCGTTAGATGCCTATTGCAGCACTAAGGAGATTATTTCATGTGTGTTTATTGTATGTTTTTAGCCTTTCAGCCAGGGTGGGTTTGGCTGCTCTCAGATGTATGGCAGCAGCTTTGGTGGGGGATTCCGAGGACCTGGGGGACAGCCCATGGTCAACTACAGTCAGATGCCTCTGGGACCCTACGTCAGCGGTAAAAGTCTTCTGTAACCTGTATCTGTTTTTAGATTAATATGAGACAATGAAATCAGATTATCTTTTATTACAATATGCCGTATGACTTTTCCAGCCTTTCTATTTGTAATACTTACATTATAGTTAATAGCTAAGATCTGTCAATCGTGTGTGATACCAGCATTTCATAAGCCTCACATTCAAAACAAAGTCAGATAAGCAAAAAAGTATTAAGACAATAATAAAAGCTAACAGTGAAATTATTATTCTAACTGTCCACTGTAGCGCAGTTACAACCCGATGCACTGGTTTAGCTTAGTTGCACAGAATGAGTCACAGACATTGTGAGTGTGTTCACATCCTGTCGTGAATGTTAATAAGATGCTAAAGCTAATGCGCTAAATAAAGGTTTAACAGAGATAACTGTTTTGCTTCACTGAGCTGATAAATATTCTGTCTCTGTCACCTTTAGTGTCTTCTAATGGCCCCCCACCCCCCACAAGCCATCTGGACAAGAAGTCACTCGACTCCTTGAGAGACGTGGCCACGCCCGACCTCAAGTCAGGCAAACCTACTGATGTCATCTGTATTGAAGACTAGGCCGGCTCTGTAACACTGACCTGAGGTCAGAAACTCCCAGGGATGGAAACTATATGGATCATAGCTGCCCATCAGTCCCACCACATCCTCCTCTTTCTCCTGCTCCTTCCTGACACACAGTTGAAATCAAGCTCTCTGCTGTCTACAGATAAGGCGAATAACTTTTTGATTAAGGCAGATATACCTATCGTAACAATTGCACTTTTCTCTTTCGACGATCCTATAGAAGCATTTCAGTAGATATTTGCTTTTGTTGACCTGTGCTGGAGAGCTGAGGTTTAGGAGGGAAGAAGGAGCAGCATTTCTGAAAGAGGGTGTTTTTTCAGCCCTGCACTACAAGGCAAAACTCAAGCAAGTTGGCAGTACTGAGTTCCTAATGCCTGATCTGATGATTGGCACGTATTCTAAACTTGGAATGTGCGTTCTGTTTGTGCCAACCTTGACTTTCGACATCCCACTTGCGCCCTGTTGCTTTTATCCATCTGCCTACTCACTGTACACTGTGACTGTGCCCCACTGGAGCTTTTCCCCTGTGAAGAGGAGTGAATGGACTCAAGGACGTCTTCAGTCATAAGAGATTGTTTTTTTTTCTGATGGCCAATATTGTTACTTTAAATGAATCCGTCTTTGTCATTCATGTACTAACCCGTGGATCAAGTATTGATTGATTGATTTGAAGCATCAAAAACATTTCTCATGTATGCAGTACCTGGACAGTCTGTCTGAATCCTCTGAAGACTGCCACCCGCTGGTAATTTGGAGAAAGTCATTTCTTCCAAACCTGCAGATACACTTGACTGCAGCACCTGTGAGGGTTGGCATCTTGTACTGTATATACGCAGAGACTGCTGATTATTTTACCTCACATAGGTCTAATCATAGTGAAATATGTATTCATACGTGAATGAAATTCAGAAGCCTGGCTTGGTATCATATATGAAGATCGGGCAAAGCAGAAGAAAATGCGGAAGAGGCAAAAATGATTTTTAATGCTTTTCAGAGAAGACTGTGTATTTCTGTGTAATATTTGTGATTCTTTCTATATTTGAATGTTAGTAGTGGCTGTAGAGCTTAACCCTGGGGCCATGACCGGTGGGACTGCACTATGAACAGGAACACATCTGTTCTACATCCACATGCAGGGCTCTAATGTTCAGGGCTACCTGAGAACAGTGTCCTGAGTGGAGAGTGACATTTTGTTCCTTTTACATCCCAGGGACTTTCCCAGTTCCCTTTCATTGTTAGAGCTAAATAAGAACATATGTGCGTACGACGCAATGTCACCTTAAGTCTAGCATTTGTCACAAAATGAGCTTTTGTTTGCTGCTCTTTATGTTTTAAGGTAAAATGAAAAGTATTTGGTCATTTTGTGTCTTTAAAGAAAATGATCCAGTAGGATTAGTTCTGTGATGCAGTGAATTTCCTCCACAGAGGCGAAGATTGGAATTGGCAATGTCACGGTCTGAACCCACATTCGAAGGAATATTCTCTGTAAATCAGCTTTTAAGGACCAATGTTGCACAGCATTACTCATTAGATAATGTCTCCACCTCCAGCTTCCTCAGTCACGTCTTGGTTCTTTCAAAAGCCTCGCTTTACTTGGTGTGAAGGCACGTTAGCATGGTATAGTTGCAGTCCATTATACCTACTAGTATTAAGCGCTAAAGTGACTGTCCACAAAGTAAAACAATCTTTTATAAATTCAAGCTTCTTAAATTTTCTTTTATATGAAGGCAATGCTTGAATGTTTGGACTCAAATTGTTGTTGACCTATTTGTTGTTTTTTTCTTTTTCCAAAGACCAGTGGCATTACCTGTTTGTATTATTATTGCTATTGCAACAGAATTTATTTGACATTGTTGGGATTATGATTGTGATTGGACTGATATAGAAATGATGATGCACAGAGTTGGTGAGTGGATTTTCTTACACTCCTTTTGCCAATTCAAAATGATTGTCCTGAGGTGCTCTCTTCTGACCCCCTTTCACTAGATTTGCGTCACTGCAAACTCTTTTCCCCTCATTTTTCCAAGATGCTTTAATCTAGAATTAAAATTCTGTTACAAAACACCATCAGACTCCTTTTGAAAGCATCATGAGACAAACCTTGAAGTGCATCATATCTGTTATCGTGATATTATTTGTTAGTGTTAAACGGTGCTGTTTTGTTCATGGTGTTCCTGTTTATGTCTTCAGTTTCTTGACCATGACATGTATTAGGTTGCTTGACAGATAGAACCTCAGAAAAATGTAAATACTTGAAAGATTTTTCAGAGATAAGTCCTTCTCATATAGATTTATGTATCAAACTGAAAAAGATGAATGTCTGCTGGATGGTGTTGCCATAGAACTGCAGTATGCACCGTATGTGCTCATCAATCAAAATAATCTCTTTTTCCTCTGGAGTGACGATGTTAAAACACACAATACTCCAATGAAATGCAATCAAACTGAAGTCAGTATGAATGTAATGTCTGTTAGGGAAAAAAAGGCTTCAGTCTAATATTATAAATATGTTAACAATGTATGTACATGCTTATTAATGTGGCTTCAAAAGCTACCAAAAGACCCTGATAAAAGGCATCATTGTTGCAGTGAATGCACAGCATGTGAAGCGTATGATGTGGCTTTGGGGAGGTGGTAGTGTATTTAGCATTTACAGACAATGAGCTCCAAGCAGTGTTATGGTTCTCATATCCATGCTGTATAGCAATTGAATGAAACAGTGAATTGTCATCTTTTTATTTGTATTCTGTGTATTTGTTCAACGTGTTTTAATAAATCTTCTGGACAGCTGTAACGCTGTGAAACCCCCACCTACACACACACACACACACACCACTTGTTGTCAGTCTGTGGACATATGAGGAAATGTACATGACTTTCTTGACACGTTACCTTGTGTTCGTTGTCTGCATTAGTCTGCAGTACTACTAATGTGATTAGAGGTAGACATATAAATAGCAAGATAGCCGTTAGGGCCAAAAGGCTGCAAATAGCAGACAGAGGCTGTTCACAGAGTAGGCAGGAATAGTCCAAAGAAACAAAAATACTACAGTGAGTGGAGGACTGGAACTACATTTACTCAACTACTGCACATTTTTGCTACTGCAGGTACTGCAAAAAATGTACCTTTACTCTACTACATGTATTTGTCAGCTGGGATTACCAGTACTACATTAAAACATACAGTATATATCACTGACAGAGGTGATAGTCTGCAGCATAATACTGTAAGTTCTTTAAAATTAGAGATTTCAAGTATATTTTTTTGATAGTAGTAGTGTTCTTATGGTTGAACAAACATTTGGGGGTTTTGTGTTAGGTAAAAAGGGAAAACATTTTTTTACACTTTTTTAAGAATCTGAAACTCAAACTCAGTGATTTAACACACGTACCAGCAGTGTAATAAGGAAGTCAATCAGTAATGGAGTGTTAAAAAATAAAAGGTGAAATAGTACTTTGAAGTATGACTCAGAGTAATCATATAAGTCTGAATTAAATATGTAATTAAATGGACAAGCAGAGGACAACCAGACAATGCTCACAAAATTTTACATTGCTGGTGAAAATGACTTCAGCTTTATCCCGGGTATTGTCCCAGTTTTTATTATCCCTAACTTCAAATTTCTTCTGAGAACCAGAAATCACGTTCCCTATTCTCTTTCCAGAGCTCAGCCATTAATGACAAACTCATACAGCTGACAGTGTGAGCATACACCTTCAGTCCCACACGGAAGTGATGTGAGACAGCATTGCTTGTAATTCCTTTTGTCCAGCCCATTTGCTCTGAGTGTCTCTCACGATTGGTACAAATGCCGCCCCCTAGGCTTTTTATTGGCTGCATGCTTGACTTTGTCACTCTGCCATTGGTCAGTTGCGGTTAAAAACCCTCACTCTGCTTTGTGCTGCTGTCTGAGCAGCAGCGGGGGTCTGGGCAGTGGGAGGAGGGAGATAAGCAAAGAAAAGACAGAATGAGGCTGGAGGGGCTATGTGGGGGGAAAGGACCCATCTAAAAAAGAGAGGGACAGAGAGGGAAGACAGAGGGAGGAACAGAACCAAAGAGGCAGAGAGAAAGGGGAGGGAGGAAAGAGGGTTACCTCATCTTGAGCTGCTAGTGAACACGGTGCAGGGGAGAAGTTGTGGGAAAGTAAACAGTGCAGGAGAATTCCAATCTGTGTTCAGCCACTTGCAGCCCTCGCAGGAGACTATAAAGATGAGTGGGCTGGAACCAGCAGTGTGGTAAAAACCCAGAATTTATGGGAGGTTACCAGGATTAAATGGTCACCAGGCAGTGCCTGAAGCTACTCGGAGGACATACTACTGAGGACAAGGAGGTGAGAGGCATATATATTTGTTGTCCTCCAAACACTTTCCCTCTTTCTGTCTCTCCTCTTTCTCCTTCCTCACTCTCAGCATGGTTAGCACGCTGCAAATACAGCAGCTTTGTCCAAGGGGGCCATTGATGGAGTGGAGTTGGGGGTGGGTGTGCTAGTTTCGTGCTTCTCTGTCTCACAGTATGAACGCTGCAGGGGCAGCTGAGAGGACAAGGAGGGTGGAGGAGGAGAGGAGAGGATGGGAACGGCAGGGACCCGTGTGGCACTTTGGCAGAGTACACACCATCATGGACGATTAAACGTGAGCCCGCTTCACAGAGCCAGAGGGGCTACACGGCATAAGGCCTTGTTATGATAGCAGCAGTTCCTGAGACAGACTCCAGGAAGGATGAGTGAAAGGTTGGCCACTCATCCCAAACACACACCTCTGGCTGGCTGTTTTTCAGCAGCACTGCACAGCTCTCCCACAGCCTCGGGCTATAAAAAGAGAATCCCTGGCCTGGGCCTGGCCCTAACCATTTCAGTTTGACGGTTGCTTCTCAGAGTACAATAGCCCCTCCCAGGATGGATTTCATGCTGCTTCTATACTCAGCAGAATAGAGAGGGCAGACAGACGAGAGGGGTGAGGGGGGAGCAAAGGGACCTCTGACCAAGTAATTTGCATTTTGAGCTAGGACACTGTTTCTGCCTCACTTCTGCCGGATGTCCAAGAGCCTTTTTTTTTTTTTTTAAAGAAACACCATGGACCCACTGTATGAGATTGTTTTCTCTTTAGTCACAGCCCAGCACTTTCAACAGACATTAACAATCCACGCATGCATGGCCTGAAACTACCACAAAGACTACACTATCAATGGGACCCTTCTCCCTTTTGCCACACATTCACCCATGAATACTCACGCAATCATATGTACACATGCAAGGCCTTGATGCTCAAGTACACAATTAGTCATTTGATAGCGGTGACACGCCTGCTGAATGTTTACTGGTGTAGGGTTCTACACATTCCCCTGGGATTACCAGATAATTAACCAGTAGCGGATAATTCAGGGATGTTTGTAAGTCGAAGCTTATCTATGGTATGTTACTGTCACACTTGTATTATGTCATCCAAACATATTTACTGAGACTCCAAGGCCAAAACAGTTTAATCACACTCATCTCACCAATCACCTAGTCTCTGAATTTACTTTGAACTGTGGGAAAATTTAATTTGGCCAGTATTAAAAGCATTGTATGACACTTCCTGAGGAACAACTGGACACTTACGTTCAGGACTATATTTACACATGTGATATCTGATTTGATTGGCACATCAAAGGAGCCCCTCTCTGTTTTGCACTGATAGTGGAAGCCTGGCTACCTGAAGCTACACAGTAGGTAACAACAGACAAACACAATGTCTGATGACAAAGGCAACAAGTGACTGTAGAAATCAAAGAGTTTGGTCACTGCACCTTCCAAAAACGGAACTAAAAAAATGGTACTTTGGATCTGCTGCACGTATACACTTCTTGTAGTGATATTGTAGTCCAAGGGTAAACTCAGACCAAACAGGGTAGAGGGGATGATTGACATCAAGTGAACCCACAAAGGAAGCTTCATGCTGGAGACACTCACGTTATCAACAGCATCAACACTTACATAAAAACAATCAGTGTGATGCCCAGAGAAATCTGTTCCTTAGTGGAGTACTTGCACTTTTTTACAGTAGTACAGTACAGCATGTACTTATACTTCAAACTTATTTTTTCTTTTGTGAAAGTAAGACAGTTTTTTAGGTTTTGTTTGTTTCCTTTTATGTGAAAACTTAATAAACTTCTGTATAGTAAAGCAGATTTCTACTGATTTCTCACTCAAAGATGACTCATGTTGCTGAAACCAGTTGTATAAAGGCCTCTGTGGTTGTGGAGAAGCTACATCAAGTCTGAGGAAATAGCCACGTCTTAAATTGGGCTTGAAAACTCAAATGTGGACTTTGAAAGGTGTAGACATGTCCCAGACAGGGAGTGTCTATGTGTTAGTTGCATTACGGCAGAGGTTTTCAAAGTGCACAATGTTCTGTAGTTCACTGAGTCTATAACATGTCTATCAGGGCTTAGCCTTTTGATTTGTCTGACTCGTGACTCTGAGATGGGTTAAGATTTTGCAGTTCATTGCTGCAATCAGAGGTGTTAAAGGGTTTAAAGTTCCTTATTTGTCGCCACAGGGTGTGTTTCACAGCTACTGCTGCAGTGTTAACTGCCAACTGTGTTAAATCAGTGGCCAAAAATACAGTATGCTATATTGCTGGAATACCCCTTTAATGTGCAGCATGTGCTAATATAGAGGTATGTACCTGATACACAAGTGATGAGTTTGGTTAAAGAGCTAAACAGAAATGTGATTAACAAGACCCCTGCAAAATCCGTGCAGCCTGTGAAGTATCTAATTACTTTCTTCATTTTTTTATATTGGCAGTGAGGCTGCTGAGTGTGCAGGAGTTCATAGTCGTTCCATCATTATGGGACTACCATCATGGGCATTTTTCTGTGCATTGTAGGGACCACCAGATGCTGTTCATTGCCAGAGCACAGTGGGGAAGAGGGATCATAGACCTGGATGAGGGTGTTCAGGGAGGGCCAGCGTCAGAGTGCTGAACCTGATGCAGGAAGAAACCGGAAGCTAGTGCATAGACATGAACAGACATAAGGGGATCAATAAAGTATCTATTTAAACAGCGGTGTGACCGTGCAGAATTTTTGGCTGATCAAAAATGAGACGGGCTGCTGCATTTTGGATCATCTGGAGAGGTTTGATTGTTACAGTGGTAGTCTTAGTCTTAGTAGGCCATAAGTGAATAAGTGCCTGCACAAGGAGATGAGTAGCATATTCAGAAAGGTAGGGTCTGATCTTCCTGATGCTGTAGAGAGAAAATCTGTATGAGATGGAGAAGATGTGGTCAGTAAAACGTAGTTGATCATCATGAGGTTTGTGGCAGACTTTATGGGGACAAAAGCTAAAGATCTCAGGTTGAGGACGTCCTCTTCTCATCCAGGCAGTGATGTTAGAGAGACAGGCTGGTATGATTAACGGCACAGTATAGTCTAGTGGAAAGGACAACTAATCATAGTAAAGATGGAGATTATGGAAGCTTGATGCATTCTGGGTGCATCTGGGTTTTGAAATCTAGAAATGACACTAGTCTGCAGTGATCAACAGTCCTGTCAAGTCTCTGCATATACCGTACTGTACAGTATATTATGGAGACACTGTTTAGGATCTACCATCTCTAACATGTTGCACACTGAAAAATGATATCTAAGCTGGACACATATGTATTCTATTGCTTTCAAAACAATTTTCCCTGATAAGTAAAAGCATTGTCTGGTCAACAGTGTCACACAGAACATTTTTATCTTTGTTTAATATTTGTACAGCACAGCACATACGACTCCAGTGTACTATTGTGCTGTGTGTACAAATGGCAGATAGGAGGTGGAGGTCACTCCCACTGTGTCCTTGACTAATGTGACACCACCAGCACATCACTGCCGTGGAGTGACGTTACTGGAGCTGCTGTCTGCTGCAGAGGGCATGTGAAGGCCAGACTGGCTCCTGAATGCATAATACGTCCCTGAATTAGCCCCGAATGTCTTGACAGTGGCAACATGATGACAGACTGCAGGGAAAGTGCTGTAAGGATAAACTATCTCAAATATGCACAGATAACATTCTTATCATGTTGTGTTTCCAGTGCGATATGATATTCCACATGGCCTATGGCACACAGTATTCAGAAATTCACTTCACAAGTGAAATTTAAAATATTCATAACATTCAATATATATAATGCAATAGGCTTAGCTTCCCTTGTGTTCAAAAATCTTTGGTAGAGATATGTTTAAGCAAATCCATGAAATCCACAAATGCCTGTGAACAGCCTCCCACTCAGATTGTTATGCCTTTTGACAGCCAAAGAAAGACATATTCCGTCTGGTTTCAAGGAGCTGTTTGCAGTTCCTAAATTGGCAGAGTCACATTTGTACTGTATCTCTTGATAGGACGTCCTCTGGGAAACTGATGAAGAAATGGGTGTGAGAGGCAGAATCATTTGTGCCTGGCACTGTTTGTTGTTGTCAGTGGTCCGCTGGTCTCTCACTGCTGAGTGTTAGTGTGCCGTTTTCTGTTAAGGGAAACTTGCAGTTGCAGTGCTCTTGGTTACTTTTTGTTAGATTTTCCCAGGCTGTTTATTCAGGCATCACCGGCGGCTGTGCTGTGCCATTGTCTGTTGATATACAGTACCTGGTTGGTTTGTCTGCAGCTGGTCAAACATAGCTCTCTGTAAATCAGTGGCTAGAACTAAATACTGTATGTAGCCCACCACATTTGAAAAATCACAACTGGAAGCTTTAATTATGGTTAAATATTGTTAGAAAAATCTTGTTTTATCCTTCCATTAAATTTTTAAAGTAACATGACATATCATTTACTGCTTTGTAAAATAAAAGAAAATAAAAAATGAGCTAATGAGTGGGAATGAGCCAACATTAATCAAATGCCAAGTACTCACAAGATCCAACTCAGCAATCAAAGATTGCACAAACTAAATGGAAAGAGAAGGAGGGAATCCAAACGTATAAAACAAAACATAAAATTTCCAAATCCAAGAAATGCTACATTAAAAACAATACATAATCAAACAATTAAAGTTTTCAGCTAGAAGGTAGACTGCAGACGTGTAACCTGATGTGCCACAAATCCCGTGAAAGTGTACACATACCTCACTTTCCTCTGTATCCCTCCACTCATTACCGCATTTGGTACAAAGTGGGAGAGTTTTCAGAGCTCTATGTAGGTCAGGGACAGGGTGTGTAGGAGTTGGTTTCATCTCTGTTCTGTGATGTATCTTATTTTCCCCGCAAGAATAGCTTTCACACAGCAGCTCTCCCCAGGCTCTTTATTTTTCTAAGCTTGAGTCTGTTTGATGGCTTGTCCAAATGCCTTCCCTCAAAGAACGTTGCTTAGTACCTGTCACTTTGAGTCTGAGAAGGGGTTTGAAAAAACTTTGGGGCTCCAGTTTTGTATTTGTATTAGAAAACTGAATTTTTATTCAAGACATCAGCAGCCTTGTTGATTTGTAATAATCTGCAAATATCAATTACATCTTCAAAATCTGCATGTGAGCCATACCATACATTGCACAGCCATGGCCCAAATGATCTGTGAGCTAATCAGTGTTGCAGTGATGAATGTAGAAACAATGCTTTCTAAGGCTGAGCAGAAGTTTTCGCTCCACAAAAGAGTCATTGTTGAACTGACCACTAAGTGGGCCAACTGGAGAAACTGTGTTTGTGGTACAGGGGAGGTGACTGGTTCCAAAGGCTGCACTGGTGTACCATATTGTAAACACACAGAGAACTAATTGCTAAAGACAGTAGAGATGTTTTCTTTATAAAACATTGCATTTTCACTATAATTTGAAGACTGCAGGTGGCACTTCAGGATTCAGTGCTGTGGCTATTATTGAACAACAGTACTAACAAATATCATGTCCAAATGGAGCTGGCAGCAAGGGGTAGTAAAACATAATGAGAGCCATAACAGACATCATGACAGCAATTGCATCCAGGTTAAACAATAAGTGCTGACAATGAGTTTTACAATCCACAAGCAGCATGTTTCAAGGCAGTTTTTTTTTCATGCAATTGGCTCGTGTTCAGCTGCCTCTGCTACGTGTCGTCATTTTCCCAAAGGAGCCAGACGAACTGCCCTGTCAGGCCCAGCAACGTTCCCACACTGAGCGCTGCTCAGTTCTAATCAAAATGCAAAGCAGATGCTGGATTCAGAATTGGATGGATTAACATGTAGAGGAACAGAACCCACACGTCACACAAAATCCCCACCTTATAAAACAACAGTTTGTATGCAACAATTTAATACCTAGGGGACATGTGAGTCATGAAGTATTTTACATTTTATTTTGAAAATATGCTAATGACAATCTAATTTCCATGATTACTGCTGACAATTTACATTCCCAGTGATTTGCCGAGGAAATAACATGAGCCTAAAATCACTGTAAAACACATGTGCTTGCTCTTAATGTTTGTCTGAATTGTTACATTTTGAGTCATTTTTAAAAAAATCAATTCAGAATATTTCTAAGCTGTTCTTATTTCTGTTTGAATTGAAAAAAAAAAGAAGACGAGTCTCTTAGATAACTGAGGACTGTAATGTTATGGAAGTGTTTTGATCAGTGGGTGTGTGGATTTGTTAATTAATCTGCCACTAAGCCTCTGCAGACTCTTTGATTTAACTAACAGTCTTTCTAACAGCCATGTCACGTTTATAGTGTTGCTAGGATTGCTCTGTTTCTCTCTTAAGCACCTGTGCTGTATGTGAACATTTTAACTAAGTAAAAACTTCAATCTCCTATATTGTCAGTGCTCTTGAAATAGTACAACAGGCTAAAAGCAATAACTCATGGGGTTAAGTGCAGCTTAACCCATGGCGCGAGCCAAAATAAAGTGGCTACATCATATGTTTGCTTACAGCAATGTTTGAAGTGATGTATATCCCAGAGGAAAGAAAAACATTATTATCATAGAAGATAATATATAGATAATGTAGCCATATTTTTTCTATAGAAATTATTTTCTATTTAATATCAGTCGTTTTTGATCTTAGGTGTCACTTTTAACTCAAATTGGTGATTAAGAATTTACATTTATTTTCTCCTCTTCAGGAATTATGTCTACTGTCACTTCTCAGCAACCACTGAAGGAGGACGAAGAGGAGGATGATGAGGAGCAAGGGGAAGAGTTTGTGTTTGAGGACTGTTCAGATGAAGAGAAACCTCAGGAGGAATGTCAAAACACTGGCTCTGACCCTACCAGATCTGTCCAAGTGTCCAAAAATGTGGACAGTGAGACATCACAGAGTTTATCACAAACAGCCACAGACAGCGCACAACTTGTCAAAACCTCACCTCCTGCAGGACAGGAGGGTGTTCCCACCAAGGATGTAGCTACAATATCTAAAGCAGGTAACAAATTATTATTTTTAACTGGTACTGAATCAGTGTTGGTTGTTTACTGGCAGAGCAGTGGGTCAGAACAGTGACACAAGTGATAAACTTGTGGAACATGTACTCATGTACATGAACATGTACTCTGTAGATCAGAACCTCCCTTAAGTAAACCTAATAAATATCAGTTCTATTACTGATTCTACTTTTGATGAGGAATTTAACTGGAAAAATGCAACCAATTACTAATTAATCTACATAAAAGAAAAGCTATTAGTTCAAAAGTAATTCATTCAAAATATAAAAAGTAATCCGTTATTTTTATGTGTGCATTTGGGGTTTTTTGTGAAAATGATTTCTCTTTTAGTTTTAGTAGTTACTTTAGGATACAGGGAGTGGATGTTTAAGTTAATTTATCATAGGTCAAGGGTGGTGGTGGGGGGGTCTAACAAGTATCAATAAAGTTGAGGAGAAAAAAAACCTCAGCTCTAATTAAGTGACGCCCAAACTGCTCCTTGTATCTCATTTAACTCATTTAACAAATGTAAAAGAATAAAATTAGACCATCTGTGGCTTAACATTGTGAATGTACTCTACCAAAACGTCAGTGTTGCGGCCAGTCGACAGTTTGGAGGTAAGATACTGACAAATGCAATTAACGGCTTTCAAATCAACAAAACAAAGTATGGTACATTTTCCTAAAGTTATCAGTTACTTTTTTATTAAAGTTACTCGTCTTACTTTACAACTCCAAAACTGTCACACGCATTCATATTGTCTTATTTATTTCGCAGGTACATGAAAATGAGACAATCGTAGCTTAACAAGTCGCCATTTTTGTAACATTAGCTAACTGTATGTACCTTACATACAGTTAGCTAACAGCTAGCTTAGCTTAGCCTCCGTAAGTTCAACTAATACAGTACTTTACTTTTTACTTGGCTACTACAGTAGCTAATCGTGGTATCCGCACTTCTCTCAAATCTAAGAAAAATAAATAAATACCGTACATGAATATAGGCAGTGGGTTCTTTGGTGAGAATACATGTAAATACTCCCAACTTTGTACTTAACTGGAAAGCTTTTTTTGCTCAGGCTCGCAGCTTTCCCCGCACCTCCAGCTCCTGCCCTAAGCTAGCTAGCTAGCTAGTTACAACTTACACCGCACAGAAAAAATACAAAATGTTAGTCTTTTCATTTATCTCCCTCCTGGTAAGACGACAATAAGCCAACCACCTAAACGTTAAAGCATTAAAAACTACAAAGGAATAAACTATGTGTGGTTTGTTACACGCCATTACTAGTAACTAGGTAGCTGGCTAGTTCTGATGGTAGCACGTTTTCATACCAACGCGAGCATTAAATGTACAACTCATCTAGAGTAACTGTGTTTTGTCAGCTCAGAACTTGCATCTAATTCACACTGACGGAAAAAAGGGTGTTTAATAACCTGGTTCTAAGATGCCAATTTATTTTGTCTTCTTTACTTGGTGTAAACTGTTCAGTTACCAATAGCTGTGCACTGTGAGAGAGTCTTCAGCCAATTGAGTGTGGTTTTAATCTCAAATTAACACTT